>CAUYLG010063140.1:0-86418 GCA_963573385.1 Cacajao melanocephalus | reverse complement strand
AAATGCCCATCAATAATAGACTGGATAAAGAAAATGTGGCACATATACACCATGGAATATATGCAGCCATAAAAAAGAATGAGTTTATGTCCTTTGCAGGGACATGGATGAAGCTGGAAATCATCATTCTCAGCAGACCACACTTTTCTTAGTGCCTACATTGTGATCTGAATATGATTATACAATAGCACCTGTAACCCTTATTACAGTTCTTGGTTTATATGTATGATCTAGTCTAGAAATCTTAGCACAGGTGCCTTGAGGTCAAGAATTGTACTGTTTCCATCTTTTTAATCTGCAATAGCAAGCAGGGTGCTTGGTACACAGTGAATGCTCAGGGCAGTTTGCCAAATGAAGAAGGCAAGAAAGAATGGCTCAGTCTGATTTTCCCCATAACTACTTGGGAATTCTACTTCCTTCATCCATCAGTAATCTCACAGTTCAGCTGGGCGCGGAGCCTCACTCCTGTAATCCCAGCACTTTGGGAGATCGGGGTGGGTGGATCACAAGGTCAAGAGACGGAGAACATCTTGGCCAACATGGTGAAACCGTCTCTACTAAAAATTAAAAAATTATCCGGGTATGGTGGCACACGCCTGTAGTCCCAGCTACTTGGGAGGCTGAGGCGAGAGAATCTCTTGAACCTGGGGGGCAGAGGTTGCAGTGAGCCAAGACCACACCATTGCACTCCAGACTTGTTGACAGAGTGAGATTCCATCTTAAATAATAATAATAATAATAATAATCTCATAGTTCTATGCTTTCTACTAGAATGGGTGTATTATGAAATAATTTATCATGTATTCAGAATGGTCTTAGCAAATTTGTCAAATGGTCATTGTGACTCTCTGAACACAGGACATACTCTCTCACAGGGCAAGTGAAGGGACAATGAATCCTTTTTTCATATGACTTCTAAAAATAGCTTCAGTCATCAGTTGTCAGCTGTATGGCAGACACACCTGACAGCAGTAACTTAACTTGAGCATACCCTGAGAATGGCCCTATGGTCTAAGAAGCATATGCGTTCAGAGTTCCAGGCTAAGGAATCTGGGAGCAGCCAACCTGGAGATTCACTCCTTATCTATGAAGGACATCTGAACCCCTGGCCCTTCCCTTAGAATGCAGGCCATATGAGATGGAGGCCCTTTGTTTTGGGTTACCTAGAGGTTGCTGAGTGGAGATTGCTAGGTAGAGGGTGCTAAGTGAAAATGCTATGCAAGCTGCATGCTTTTTACAAATAGTAGCAGTTTTCCTGTCCAGCACACCACAACTGAACCATCCCTGTATGTAAATCCCCTATATAAGCACTATCTCTCCTTCGCTGTCTCTGGGTCACTTTTTTTGGCCTTTAGGACATGGTGTCATCTCTATTGCAGTCAATAGGGGTCTGGCCCAACAACATCTTAGCAGGGATTACTTAGATTATAGCATCACCTCTTACCAAGGAGATTGGGATGTCCAAAGACAATCTGAAGATGAAAGAGGAATGGCCCTTTAAATGGTAGAATGAAAGGAGTAGTGAAGCCTGTGTTTTAAGCCAAGGATTACAGCTCCTTACTTCTCCAATAAGCTCTGGGCAAGAAGATAAGTGACAGCCACAGACTAAGCCCCTGGTAGAGGTCCCACTCAGCTTCCAGGGGGATTTCTCCAATGCTGTAACTCAACCTGGTGCAACTACTCAGCTTTGACAGTGCTTCCCAGGAGAAGGAAGAGCCATGCTGTTATGTCCTCAATGTCTCCCTCTGTTTTGTCAGTTACTCTGGAGTAGACTACATTGTCAGTACAATGGTTTTTATCCAACTCAAACTCCTCAGTGCGGAAGGCATCCTATTTTCTCCTGGAGTGCAGCACACAGGAGTTCAGGCAGCACACAGACTTTATAGCTGATGGCTCTAATGACCAACTCAGTCTCTCACACTCATCTTCAAAGTCTGTTTTACTCACATACTTGCTTTCTCTGCTCCCGCGGGTCATCAGAATGTTGCTAATAATTGGTTATAACCCCTATTTGTTTATTTGCATTTGCATTCTCTTCCAACAATTATTCATTAAAAAGCAATAGCAGCACAATAGGATGCTACTGATTCCAGTTACTCTTCCTCTCTACGTTAGTGTCAGTATGTTATTTCCCCAGGTAACTTGTTAAGTAGTGTGATCAACCATCCTAGTTGGCCCAGGACTGAGGGGTTTTAGTACAGGGCTAACCAGATGGTTGGTCACCTTATAACAGGTACTAGATCATACAGCCAAGAAATAACACAAGCACTGAAGACTCTAGATCAGAAAACTGGAAGGAAGTAAATGCTAGAGAGAAAATGAAGGAAAGAGAAGTAATTGACAAACAATAAGCATGGTGGGGGAAGGGAGGAATGAAGCCACACTCGTGGAAGAGGAAAATAAAGAAGGAAAATCGAAATAAGAGAAGAAATAACCCTGGGCAAATGGAAACTTACAGGTATAGAGAACTCATTACAAATAGCTAGGAATGATCCTAGACAGAATAAAAATATAACTAGGAATATACATGCCATGGTGATGAGCAGTGAGTAGGAAAGGAATAAAGAAGGCCTGTTAAAATATATCCTTTTACACATGGTGATTTCTTTTCTTTCAGAATGCCCCTTCTAGAAGAAACAGTACATCTTTTTCTTTGTATTATGTATAAAAAATAGCATTGTATAATGTTTGCAGAAAAAAAAAAAACAAGAATAAATCAGGTGAAAATGATTATTAATTGTATAAATGTAGTTTTCCCTTGTCTCTCAAAGACAGTGAGACTACCATCTGCTGGAAAATTACCAGGTCAGGTTATATTTAGTCTGGCTCCTTCGGGATATCTGTAATTTTGTGAAGTCCAACAGTTAACACATGTTACCCAAGTGTCTAAATGATACATGGAATTTCGTTGAATTCAGCAATTGTCCTGTTTCCATGTTTGGTTTTGTTGCTCATTTGCTTTTCTATTTACCACTAAGGAGGGATAGAACTTGATCTTCTTTGACCTATAAAAGATCACCTGAGTGGCCTTTTCCTTTTCAATTTGTACAGCTTTAGGGTAAGTAGGAATTTGTGGAGGAAAAAAATACAAAAATAAAAACCAAAATGGGAAAATACACCACTTCATTGGCAGAAGAATGTGGATCCATCTGCACAAGGAATGGGCCTTTAGGGTGGTAGCAGAGGGGACAGAGGATACGAGTGCGCATCACAGAGCACCTCTGGCCAGGCTGACCACTGAGTGCACACATCCTCCCTTAAGAGAGGCGGAGGTCAGGCAGGGCCCTGGTCGATGAGAAGCCACAACAGAATGGACCAGCTGGTGCTTGGGGTGTACAGCACCCATGTTCCACAACAATGGGTGTAATTATAGCAGCTGATCTACACATGCAGAATCCAATCATCATCACTTATTGAAGCCCACGTGATGCAGGAACGTTGTGGTAACTCTTTGTGATACCATGTTGAAGTAACAAGATGCAAGTGGTTTTCATGGCAAAGGTTCCAAATCATTCATCCCACATTTATGTATTTCAAATATATATTTGAGCAAATTCCCATGGTCACATTTTTATGTACCTTAATTAGACACATCTCTACCTTATTTAAAGACTAACATATAATTTTTAAAAATAAAATGCTTCATTAGTGAATCAGTATTGCTGTTCATTTCTAACATCTACTTGGTTGTTTCTAAAATTCTGTGATTCTGTCTTTTTTGTTTTTTGTTTTTGAGACACAGTCTTGCTCTATTGCCCAGGCTGGCGTGCAGTGGTGCGATCTCAGCTCACAGCAACTTCTGCCTCCTGGTTCAAGTGATTCTCCTGCATTTAAGACTTGCACCCATTTATAATCGAAGAATAACTTGACCTGAGCCAAACATACAAGGCCTTGTATTATGTAAATCCATTTATATGAAATAACTAAAATAGGGAAATTCATAGAGACAGAAATTAGATTGGCGGCTGCCCATGGCTGAGTGTTAGGGGAGACAGGGGAGGCTGAAGAGAAATGGAGTGATGGTTAATAGATACAGGGTTTCTTTGTGAGGCAACAGAAATGTACAGAAATTGATCCTGGTGATATGGTACACCTCTGTAGATACACTAAAACCCATCAAATTGCAAACTTCAAATGGGTAAACTATGGTATGTAAATTATATCTCAATAAAGCGATTATTATTTTTTTCTAAAGAAACTTTTACAGAATAAAGCTATTATTTTTTAAAAAGAATAACTTGAGGCTCGTTGTCTCCCTGTCTTCATGAGTTTATATTGGTTTAGAAGAAATCTTTAGAGATATGTAACATATGAGACAGAACATGCTAAACATGAGATTGAACTTCGGAAGAAGTTCAGGCTACTTGGGCAGGACCTTAGAAGTAAAAAATTCTAACCCAATCATTTTGTTAAGAAACTAAGCTGGTCTTTCATGGTGTTATGGGTTGAATTATATCCCCCAAAAATATATATTGGAAATCCTAACCTCGAGTACCTGTGAATGTGACTGATTGGAAATAGGGTTTCTGTAGATGTAATCAAGTTAAGATGAGGCCACCCAATTAAGGTAGGCCCTAATCCAATGTGACTGGCACCCTAATAAGAAAACAGAGATACAGGGAACGAACACTTTGTGAAGACACGGACAGACAGGTAGAAGACAGCCATGAACAGCGGCAGAGCAATCAACAAAAAGAATCAGCCGGGCGCGGTGGCTCACGCCTGTAATCCCAGCACTTTGGGAAGCCAAGGTGGGCAGATCACTTGAGGTCAGGAGTTCAAGGCCAGCCTGGTCAACATGGTGAAACCCTGTTTCTACTAAAAATACAAAAATTAGCCAGGCATGGTGGCAGGCGCCTGTAATCCCAGCTACTCAAGAGGCTGAGGCAGGAGAATCACTTGAACCTAGGAGGCAGAAGTTGCTGTGAGCCGAGATCGCACCACTGCACACCAGCCTGGGCAACAGAGCAAGACTCTGTCTCAAAAACAAAAAAACAAAAAACAAAAAGATAGAATTTTAGAAATAACCAAGTAGATGTTAGAAATGAACAGCGATACTGATTCACTAATGAAGCATTGTATTTTTAAAAATTATGTGTTAGTCTTTAAATAAGGTAGAGATGTGTCAAGTCACATAAAAACATGACTATGGGAATTTGCTCAAATATATATTTGAAATACACAAAATAATGATGAACATGTATTGAACTGATATTCTGTAGCAGGCATTATGCTGAGTAAGTGACACCTATGGCGTGACCAACTCTCCTAGTTTGTCTGGGATGTCCCAATTTTAGCACGGTAAGTCTTGTGTCCTGAGAAACCACTCAGGCCTGGACAAACCAGACTTGGTCACTCTACATCTTCATCTTGTTGAGTCTTCCAAACAACTGTATGTGACGGTACTATAATTACTCCCATTCTACAGATGAGAGAAATAAGGCATAGAGGGGTTAAACAAACTGACCAAAATTACCAGGTTTGGCCAGGCATGGTGGCTCACACCTGCAATCCCAGCACTTGGGAGGCCGACGCGGCAGATCACTTGAGATCAGGAGTTTGAGACCACCTTGGCCAACACGGCGAAACCCCATCTCTACTAAAAATTAAAAAATTAGCTGGGCATGGCAGTATGTGCCTGTAATTTCAGCTACTCAAGACGTTGAAGCAGGAGAATCACTTGAACCCGGGAGGCAGAGGCTGCAGTGAGCCGAGATTGCACCACTGCGCTCCAGCCTAGGCAACAGAGCCAGACTTTGTCTCAAAAAAAAGTTTCCTTTGATGTTTTGCTATTTTTTGTTGTTGTTATTGTTGTCTTTTGTTTTAAAGATCTTCCCTAGAAGAATATATAGGTAGATACATCAACCTGAGTACCAAAGGGAAACAAAATGCATACTCAGCTTGAATTTTAAAAAGATATAATAAAGTGATTATAGAGAGGTGGGCAGGACTGAAGAATGAACAAAAATGGTGAGACACCCAGAGATTTGTAATGGGAGGGATGACATACCCCCCCAGAGCATGAAGGAATAAGGGAAAGAAAATGGAATTACCTGCCTAGTATGGGCTGGAGCCAGGAGAGAGAGGAAAGCCTCCTCAGAGAGGCAGTCACTGCAGGGGGCAGCCCCTGCCAGAACCGGACTTGTAGCAGTGAGAGTTGGAGAAGAAACTTCCTAACCCCACCTTTCCTTCCTCCCTCTGCTCTCCTGCTGGTGCCTTCCATTGAGTGAATCCAACCTGAAGACAGAGGGCAGACCCCCAGAGCACAGAACAGGGCAGAGAAGATCAGAAGTCAGGGGTGGGGAAGGAAGAATGGAGAACAACCACCACAGCAGACACGCAGGGCTTTTTTTGTTTATTTGTTTTTTACATTTACTTTTTAATCCATTTGGAATTTTTCTTTTTGAGATGTATATAACAGGGATGAGATTTTAATTTCATTTTTCTAGACAGGTCTACAGTTACCTTAGGTACATATGTTGAATTGTTACGTCTCACTAATGCACCGCAATGTAGCAGTCTCTCGTAGCCCGAGGTATCACCCAAAGTTCTTTGTCTCATGACCAAGAAAGTTAAGGAGCACAGACACCAAGGGTGACGCTGGAGTGAAAGTTTAATAAGCCAAATAAGAAAGCTCTCTGCTGCAGACGGGGGACCTGAAAGAGGGTTGCTGTTTTTACAATCGAATGCAGAGACTTTTATAGGAAACTGATGAGGGCTGGGTGTCTCATTTGCATAAGGCACGAATCTGTGGTAGCTCCACGTTGTCCTCCTTGTGCACTTGTGGGCCCTTAGCTTGAGTTACTCCATATTGCTTTGTTCTCCTTACTGTACATGTGTCACGGGACAAAATTTTTCACTGTGGACATATCTGGGAAAGTCAGCTGTGTAGCCTTTCTTATCTGCGTGACCGTGGGCATGTCTTATACGAGTTCTCTTATCTGTGCCTGCAGCTTGATTTTTTTGTGTGTTCTTTTGTTTGAAAGAATTCAACAGAGGACCCACCCCAACTGCTTGCCTGACCGGTTCCTTCCTTTCTCCTCTCTCAGAATCATGTTACAATGTATTAAAACTGCTATTGTTGTCCAGCTAAACTCTAGGATGTAATGGGGCTCTATCAGGGTCTCCTACTTGGTTCTATTGATTTACTGTTAAGTTAACATTATTTTGATTACTGTAGCATTATGTTTTAACATATAGTAGAGCAGCTCCCAAGTATTCTAAAGTTCTGGTGAAAAAATAATAGGGAATGAATAGCTTTGAAAACTTGGGGGGAAAGGTCAAATACAAAAAGCTTTCTTATTCAGATATATTTTGAAGTGATATGTACAATTAAGAGATACATACAAATTCTAATTAGTTCCCTAATACAGGAATTCAATATGTATTACTAGATCATACAAGAAGAGGTGGTTTTTTTTCTTGAAAGATAAACATAGGAATATCTGATAATTAGCCACGTAATTTTTGCTTTGGCAAGATACCAAGGTAACTAGAATTCATTTTCCTCCTGTTTTGATTATCTTATTTTGGGAACAAACCACTCAAAACTCAGTGGCTTAAAGCAACCACAATCTGTATTTTCTTACAATTCTGTGTGTTAATGGGCTCAGTTGGGTATTCCTTCTGCCCCATATGATCTCCTCTGGAGGCTCTTCCGGGCTGAAATGTCAACGAGGGGTCACTCATACAGCTAATAGCTAGGGCTGCTTGTTGGCTAGGAGCTTAGCTGGGGCTGTCAACCAGACAGCTCTGGTTCTTCTCCAAGGAGCCTCACCATGTGGCTTGGGTTTTAAAGGGAGCGTTTGGAACAGTGTGAATATGAAAGGTTTAGATGTCTTCAGACCCAGCCTCAAAAGTTACATAGTGGTACTTCCTTCTTTTTCTGCTGGCCAAAGAGGGACACAAAGCCAGTCTATGCCCCAGGGGTGAGCAAATTGCTACTCCTGTCATTAAGAGGTAGAGTCTAAGAATGTTTGACCATCTTTATTCCACCACACCTCTATACTCATTTGGAAATATTAAAGAAAAGAGTTCTAGCAACATTTCCAAAGACGTTTTATCTTCTGTTTCTTGATTTTTTTTTTCTTCATATGAGCTGTGACTTTGTTGTATTCTGTTTCTTGCTTCTAAATGTGGTTTGCATTTGCATTGTGAATCATGTGAATTATGAACTTAGTTCAAATATGCATGTAATTGCAAAAGAATGAAAACAAAAATGAGGTATCATTTTGTCCAGATGATCTGCTCCAGTAATGAGAAAAGTTTGAAATGTGTTCTGAAAAAAAATAAGTCTTAAGCATCTTAAATGCAGCTGCACTAGTCTATTTTAAAAGAGTTGGAAAGTGAGGGAGGGAGGAGGGAAAATAACTAATTTTAGCCACAGCTGCCTTCAATGGGAGATAACTTGCAATGAGAAAGAAGAGGTTCATCAACGCTTGAACTTACTGTATTCTTTACTAGGTATCTAATCTCTACTTTCCATCCCATCACTTAACATATTTGATGAGAAAATTTAGAATCTAGTAGAACACTGCACTGCTGTAACACTTGGCAATTACAAATAAAACAGAAAGAAAACCAAAAAGACATAACCAGTCTCAAAAATAACATAAACAGCTCTGTAGACTCAAACAAAACAGAAACAGGAAGCAGTGGATTGACACCGTGTGCCTGCTGGCTGTCAGGCAGAAATGGGCAGTGGCAGGGGGACTTTGGGTCTTGCAAAGTAATGAAAATCAAGGAATTCAGAGAACAGGTTCACTGTGTGAGGCTGGGAGCTCACACAGGTGTGTAGAGACCCTCCTGCCCAGCAAAGGAGGCTGAAACCACTTGCAGGCTTTCTAAGAAGAAAGAAAAACATCACCAAGCCTCATGCTTGCTTGATGACTGAATCTGCAGTATTCACAAGGTCGCTTTGAGGCAGAGATTTCCAAAATCCTCAAATTAAGGTCTAAAGCAAAGTTAACAGCAAATCCTCTAGATAGGGAAGGTTGATTATGGGATAGAGGGAAGATAACAACTACTGTTTCACGCAAAACAAGCCTGAAAACCAAATTCTCAAGTACTTCAAAAAATTTAATGCTAAGAAAATCAAGCAAGTCCATATTTTGAACTTGAATTCTCTCCAGATAAAATTAATATATAGAACAATCCAATAAAGACTTTGAAAAATAATTATATTTAGGATGCTCAAAGAATTATGTACATTTAAAAAGAATAAGAAATTATGAAAGAAATGGCAGACAGAATAGTTTGGTAGGTTGGGTGCAGTGGCTCACTCCTATAATCCCAGCACTTTGGGAGGCCAAGGTGGGTGGATTACCTGAGGTCAGGAGTTCGAGACCAGCCTGGCCAACAAAGTTAACTGCGCATGGTGGTGGGCACCTCTATTCCCAGCTACTTGGGAGGCTGAGGCAGGAGAATCGCTTGAACCCAGGAGGCGGAGGTTGCAGTGAGCCGAGATCAAGCCATTGCATTCCATTTTGGGTGACAAGAACAAAACTCAGTCTCAAAAAAAAGAAAAAGTTCGATAAGGAATGTGATTAAAACCATAGCCATTGAAAGCATACATGTAATACATGAGATAAACTCATGGTAAAAGTGAGACTTTGTCTCTCTCTGTACTTTATATTATACAGTGCTATGGTTTGAATGGGTCCTCTCCAAAATTCAGGTGTTACCAATCTCATAGTACTAAGAGATGGGGCCTTTAAGGGGTGCTTAGGCCATAAGGGCACCTCCCTCATTGATAGAATTAGGGGTCCTTATAAAAGAACTTTACAGAGAGTGTTGTTTGTTGTTTCTTGCACATGTGCCTTTCACACTATGAGGAAACAGTAGGAAGGCCCTCGCCAGATGCCAGCTCCTTGATCTTGGACTTCCCAGCTTCCAGAACTATAAAAAATAAATTTCTGTGTTTTACAAATTAACCAGTCTCAAGTGTTCCATTATAGCAGCACATACAGATGAAGACAACTAGACTGGCAATTTTTTTTTTCTTTAAGATGGGGTTTCACCATGTTGGTCAGGCTGGTCTTGAACTCCCGACTTCAGGTGATCCACCCGCCTTGGCCTCCAACGTGCTTGGATTACAGGCATGAGCCACCATGCCCGGCCAACTGGCAAAATTTTAAGCCTGAGTATGCTAAGATTTGATGAGGATTTAGGATAATTTCAAACCCTCATATAATTCTCATGGCAACATAAGTTATCAAATCCCATTGGAAAGCACTGGTATGATCTATTAAATGGAAGGTGGCCACACCCAATACTTCATCAGTTTTATTCTTAGATATATTCCTTAAAGAAACATCTGCACATTAGCCAGGTGAAGTGGCCCATGGCTTTACTCTCAGCTACTAGGGAGGCTGAGTTTGGAGGATCACTTGAGCCAAGGAGTTTGAATCCAGGCTGGACAACATAGACTTTGCTTCTCTTTGGGAGCCTAAGGCAGGAGGATCGTTTAAAGCCAGGAGTTTGAGACCACCTGGGCAGCAAAGCAAGACCCTGTCTCTACAAAACAATTTAAAAATTAACTGGGCATTGTGGCATGCACCTGTAGTCCTAGCTACTCAGGAAGCTGAGGTGGGAGGATCACTTGAGCCTGGGAGTTCAAGGCTGCAGTGAGCTATGATCACACCACTGTACCCACGCGTGAGCAACAGAGCAAGATCCCATCTTTTTTTTTTTTCCTGTTTGCCAGGCTGGAGTGAATTCGTGTGACCTCAGCTCACTGCAACCTCTGCCTCCCAGGCTCAAGCGATTCTCATGGCTCCTGAGTAGCTGGGACAACAGGCATGCGCCCGGCTAATCTGTTGTATTTTTAATAGAGATAGTGTTTTGCCATGTTGGGCAGGCTGGTCTTGAATACTCGGCCTCAAGTGATCCACCCACCTTGGCCTCGCAAAGTGCTGGGATTACAGGTGTAAGCAACCATGCCCAGCTTAAGACCCCTTCTTTAAAAAAATATTTTTTAACTTTTAAAAGAGAATATCTATTATCTCCCTGGTATGGTGGCTCATGCCTGTAATCCTAGCACTTTGGGAGGCCGAGGTAGGAGGATCCCTTTAGCTCAGGAGTTTGAGACCAGCCTGGGCAACATAAGGAAACCTGTCTCTATTAAAACAAAATATATTTTAATATCAAAAAGGAATGTCTATTATCAGTAGAATTCACAGATTGGTGCATCTATTCAATGGAATATATACATCAATAAAAATGAAAAGAGTACTGTTCTCTGTGGATGGCACTAAAGCAATCTTGAGTAAAGGAAGTAAGTCACAAAAAATACATAGACTGTACTTCCAGTTACATAAAGTTTAAACAGGCAAAACTAAACTACATTGATTAGAGATGCAAATACAGGCAGTAACATTTTTGTCTTTTTTTAATCATCACATAGGACAGGATGGTGTTTGCCTCTGGAAGGAGAGTAGCCTCTAGGTGCTGTCAGTGACCAATTTCTTGTGCTGGGTGATTTGTTACATGTATGAACTTTTTATATAAAATATATATACAATAATAATTATGCTTTTCTATATATATGGCATATTTCAAGAGGAAAGAGATAATGAAAAGACTGAGGAATTCAGCTAGAAATAGAGCACAGAAAACTAAGGGCTTTTTAGAGGCTTCAATCTACATCTAATAAGAGTTCTAACAGAAGGGAATGGAGGCCTTGTGGAGAGCATGTGAAGAAGTAATAGCCATGAAATCTAGATCTCTAAGAAAAGACATTTGTTCAGATTGCATATTAAGCAGTCTGAAAAAAAAAAAAAGGAAGAAAGAAAGAAGAAACTTTAAATTTTATGCTTGTATTATTTTCCCACAAAAATGTATGTTAGCCTATAAATTTTCAGGCAAAGTTTGTTTGTTTTTTTTAATGTTTAAGTTTTAACATCCTAAAGACAGTAAAAAAAACAAAGAAGTAAACCAAAAATCTGAAAGGGGAAAAAGGCAAAGAAAAGCATGATAAACAGAAACACAAAATAAGAAATAAGTTCAAATATTTAATCCCAATAAGTAAACGCATTAAATGTATCTACTAAAAGACAGATTATCAGACTGCATTTTTAAAAATTCAGCTATATGCTACTGCTTTTAAGAGACACATTTAAATATTATAGTATATTCAGTATACTGAATATAAAAGAACAAGAGATGTCATGTAAATAATAAAAAGTGGTGTTTTTTAGGCAAAACATAATTTAAGGCTAAAAGCATTAAATAAGGATAAAAAGAGGGCCTACATAATATAAGAAACCATTTGATAGAAAGAAATTACAATTTTAAACTTACAATTAAGTAAGTTTTATAAGTTTACATAACAAACTAAAAAGTACAACATTACACAAAGGGAAAAAATGAGTCAGAACTTTTTTAAAAAATGGAAAACTGCCTTTTGATATTGAGAGATTTGAAGACACCAATCTACATGTTTTCTAGTATCAGGGGAAAATAGAACATAGAATATTTGAACAACAAATTACAAAGAATGGTATCATATAGACCATTTGATCTTATTACATTGCACATTCTTCATATTTCCTTGAGGTTAGAAAACATTAATAAACAGGATTATATTTGTATACACACACACACACACACACTTGTGTATTAAACAACACAGGAAATGTAAACATCAGTTTGAATCATTTACTTTTCAATGAAAAATACTATCTCTCTTATTTTGCAGGGGTTGGGAGGTGGAGGTGGGATCTAGCCAACTCAACCACTCAACAAAGTTATTTTCAAAATGTAATGTAAAGGCTGTACCAAACCAACATTTTAATGCTTCTTTGTAATGAATTATTTGACAGCCTCTGAGGAGAACAATGGTCATTAGTGAAAAGTATTTTTGTTAAACTAGTTGAAATCATGGGTTTTTAAAAATCTGAGGTTATATGCCAAATTCCTTCTCTCCCTTTAATTTCCCTGGGTGGGGGACTTTTTCAGTTTTTTTAATTTTCTTGTTTTTTTGTTTGTTTGTTTGTTTTTAAGTTTTGAGACAAGGTCTTGCTCTGTTGCCTAGACGGTGGTGCAATGGTGTGATCATGGCTCCCTGCAGCCTCAACCTCCCAGGCTCAAGCTATCCTCCCCCTCAGCCTGCAGAGTAGCTGGGACTACAGGCATATGCCACCACTCAAGACTAATTTTTGTTCTTTTTGTAGAGATGGGGTCTCATCATGTTGCCCAGGCTCATCTGGAACTCCTGAGCTCAAGTGATCCTCCCACATCACCCTCACAAAGTGCTAAGATTACAGGCATGAGCCACCACGCCCGGCTGGGACTTCTTTAAGATTTGTTTCTTCCTGAAGAGAACTTCTCCATGGAGTGGTTCCATCTGCTAAGCCAACATCCCTGCCCACAGATCTGCTGAGCCTCTTCACAGCCACCTGTGGCATGGTGGTTGGCACAATAACACATCCCATCATTACACTATCTTGGCTTCCCAGTTTTTCCTTGTCTCATTTCCCCTATTTCCTTATCTTTATCATCCTGGACTTGCACTTCCCAAATAAAGTGTCAGCTCTTCAATCCTTGTCACCGGCTCTACTTTGCAGAAACAGATTTTCTAACACTCAGACAATAGGACTCATTTGATTGGAGTGCTGGATATTATCCTCTGGCCCCTGAGGGTCACCCTCACTTTTCTCCATCCTGCCCTTTGCCCTGGGAGGCAGTTAAACTAGATCGACAGGGCTCCCATGCCCTCTGGCCTCCAGTCAGATCCTGCCAATGGGGGACCCTAGTAGGAGATGGGAAGGAGGAAGTATTTGTTCTCCTGACTCCCTTCCCTAAGAGGTCTCCTTGGGCTTGTCATGCCCTCAAATGAAAGGCACAGCTGGTAGTCTCCTCTATGCTACGTTCCTTTTGATTTCTGAGACTTGCTTCCTCCTCCCATCCCTTTGGACCTGGGGGACATAAAAACTCCACTCTGTACTTCAGATGACTGCGTTTTCCTTTGCAGTACCTCTACACCCTCCCCTCTCTTGTGCAATGTCTCTCTCTCTCTCTCTCTCTCTCTCCCCCTCTCTCTCAATCTCCCTCTTGCTCTTTTTTTTTTTTTTTTTTTTTTAAATTGAGTCTTGCTCTTTTTCTCAGGCTGGAGTGCACTGGTGTCAACTCAGCTCACTGCAACCACCGCCTTCAAGGTTCACGCAAATCTCCTGCCTCACCCTCCCAAGTAACTGGGACTACAGGCACGTGCCACCATGCTGGCTAATTTTTGTATTTTTAATAGAAACTGGGTTTCACCATGTTGGTCAAGCTGGTCTTGAACTCCTGACCTGAAGTGATCCACCCATTGTGGCCTCCCAAAGTGATGGGATTACAGGCGTGAGCCACCATGCCCAGCCTATAATGTCTATAAATAAACCCTTCTTGAATTTTTTCAATTTGAGAGTGTCCAACTGTTTCCTAATGGAAACAAGAGTGAAAAGAAATGGTTAAATGCTAATACAATTGAGCTATGTTGGAAGAGTGAATAGCCGTTACAAATCAGTTCTTGTCTGGTAGCAAAAGAAAGCAATGCACTAATTTTTAAAAAAATCACTGTTGTAGCAAACCCCTATCAACCCAAATAGGGAAAGCACCAGATGCAAGAGGCCAAAGAAGAGACCCAGAGCCAGCAGATGAAATGTGGCGTTTTATTAAGGGGTTAATATAGAGAGTCGAATAGTGGCAGGCTGGCCAGGAGAACGCAACCACTTGCAAACATCATGCAGTTTCTACAGCATTCTCACTTAACACCCTCCGTCTAAAGAACTCCACCTGGCAAACATCATTTAACCCAAAACTCAAGGCCTCAATCTCCTGTACGGCCCATACTCCATGGAACAGGCTGGGGGCTCAGATGTTTACCATATATAAAAAACGAATCTCCAGGTTGGCCATGCACAGATTCCCTAGCTTGAAACAGACATTCAGGTACATCTACCATACTGGGTCTTTCTAATGCAATCAATTAAAAGGTCAAATGATCAGAGTTCTGACAGAAAACAATTCCATTGCCTAAAGGACCATTAATGAGAGAGTGGACAAAGTAAGGAGAATCCATCAGGGATAGTGACACACAAGGTACAAGAAAGAGCAGAGAGTCACCCCTCCTCCTCCTTTTGAACAGACAAAAGGAAGACAGTGGTATGACCCTGAGCCCTGTGAGAGAGGCAGCCCTGGAGGGGTCCAGTCACTGAAGGATGCAGGCCCGACAGAGCCTCAGTCTGCAGCAGGTTAGGGGTGATGGAAAAAGTCCCTGACCTTCCTCCCCACTTGCCTACTAATCTCTCTGCAATTTCTGGTCTCTAGACAGTGCTTCTTATTGGCTGAACCCAACTGGGAACTAGAATGATGTGGCCCATCAGAGTCAGCCTGCTTGGGCTCAGAGAGGTGCTGAGAAGGGCACAGAATGGTTTCAGTTGGTGGGAGCGGGGAGGGCAACAGACAATAGCCAGTACAATCAGGATCTAAAACTCCATGCAGATAGAATCCTAATTTTGTGAAGTGATACATGCATTTATGTAGGAGATGGCTGGACAATATATTTAAAATAGACACCTCATGGTAGCAGAAGAATAATAGATGATTTTTATTTTTTTTAGTGTTTGGTATATTTCCCAAATAAAAAAAAATGGCCATAGGACACGAAAATTTATCTTTGGGAAAAAACAAGGGCTCATTAGAAATGTACTTACTTTAATTTTATTTTTAAA
This sequence comes from Cacajao melanocephalus, assembly GCA_963573385.1. Taxonomy (NCBI): domain Eukaryota; kingdom Metazoa; phylum Chordata; class Mammalia; order Primates; family Pitheciidae; genus Cacajao; species Cacajao melanocephalus. The sequence continues at coordinate 70,705 of CAUYLG010063140.1, read as the reverse complement.
GGAAATATTTTCTTTTTTTTTTTTTTTGAGGGCACTAATCTGCCAAAAGGAAATATTTTCTATCAGTGGCTCTTCATGGTAAGAATTTCACCTCCTGAATTTTCCCAGGAGGATGATCTCATCTAGAGTAAAATCAAGGCCAAAAGAGAGGGTTTTTTGTTTATTTCTCACTGCATCAGTTTCTTTTCACACTATTCTGCCAATCAATGGGAGAGAATGATAATCCAGTGTGAGACAAATGGTATCCCAGTTCTGATCATATTAGTAAATCTGGAATCTCAATGATTGCTATTAACTTTGTTATGCAGTGAGGCTGATCTGTGGTATTCACTTCATCAGACAAGATTTTTCATATCTGAGTTGGACACACAAACCTCCATGTATAGGCATAAACCTCAAATATGCATGTAACTGCAAAATCTTTTCAATTTAATTAGACAGTAAACAAACATCCTTCTCATATTACATTTGTTTTCAAAATAACTTTTAGAACTATTTGATTGTTTTTCTATTGCTTCATGTCTTTTACATTTTAACTTGAACTACAATAAAACAACGTGGAGAGACACCGGGACACTGTCAGCAATCTGCATTTGCCCTGGTGTTTTCCACACCCTGCATTCCACATCTATTCTTAGCACTGTCCTCGGGCTCCTTGTCAGCTCACATTCGGTGTGGGGTAAAAGGCAGGCAGCCACTGCCTCTGAAGAAATAGTATATACAGAATGAGATGGCAAACCTTTGGAATGTCCCAGAGCAGCTGTTAAAGGCACTAGTCCTTAAGCTCTACCAATGTCTCAACCTTGGGAGAATATAATAAGCACAATCATCAGATGTGCGGTGTGAACTCAAACACGCCGTGTAAGCTCAGGTGTGGAACTTCCACTGCCTGCCTGGCTATTTAAAGCTAAGAATTATGCAGAGATAGCAGATGTGTTACATTTTGCCATCTACGTTTATGGAGCATCTAAAAAGCACACATTAAAACTCACCGAATTCAGTAATCAGACTTTTAAAAGTGGTGTCTTAAAGCTGCATATTAATTTACAAGAAGATATGTTAATAAGTATCTTAGGAACATTTCGTACATGTCCAGAAAACTTATACTATTTTTAAAAAGTCAAAGCATTTCAGACAGGATTCATTATAGCTTTAAAAAGATGAGTGAGGTACATATTGGAACTTTTTAAAAATAAAATTTATATCTGAAAATTCCCATTGACGTTTAAGACCACTATACTGAATCATAAATAGATTTCAGAATTATTGAAATCAGAACTATACTGAACTATACCGAATCATAAATAGATTTCAGACCCAATTCCCAAATACTGTATTTTAATTTTTGCACTCCATATTTACAAAACGTCACTTTAATAAAACACACTAAACAGAAAAGCTTATCAAGTGAAGGGAATCACAACTCTTTTTGGCAATGTAAAAGATTTTCATAACATGGATAGGAATTCCTTAAATGACTATGGCTCTTTTGCCATCAGTGATTACAAATGCAGCTGGCATTGTTGAAATAACAAGAAACAAATCTGAGTCCTCTCTAATATCCAAATACAGTCTCCCAAATTTTCAACGTTTCAGTTGTAAGAATAGTATCAGTTTGAGCCACACAAACATATTTACCAATTTTCATTTCTGAGTAAGAATAATAAAGACAACCTCAATGTACCAGGAACTGTGTACGTATTTTTAATCTTCATAAAAATCAGAGTAAATAATTTCAAATGTGGGTAATATCAAACATTCTTGTGGTACCAGTGGCTAAACAATCATCTTCCCCGGGTCATCTGAACAGGAACCGATACGATGTCACTCAGTCCCAACTGGATCCTTTACTTCCACCACCAAAATTCCATCGTGACAGAGGACTGCAGACAAATCTTTGGTTTCCACGCCATCTGGCAGCTTGTACTGTCGGGTGAAGCTTCTTGAGACAAAACCGTGCTCGTCCATTCTGGTGCCATGTTGCGCTTTTATCAGCAGCCAGCCTTCGAAGGTCTGAATGATGATGTCTTCAGGGAGGAACTGGACCACGTCCAGCAGGATCTGAAAGCGGGATTTGCCTTCTCGGGGTAGCGTCTCTGCCGCTGGGTCCACTGGAGAGGACTGCGCTGCCCTGGTTTTCCTCAGGTCCACAATGGTTGGCCCGGGCAGTGCATATAAAGCATGATCCAGCCTGCAGTCTTCCAGACCTCGAGCTTCAAACTCCTCCTGGTAGCGCACCGGAATCTCTATGAGGTGCCTCAAAATGATTTTTGCCATAGTGAAGGTAAAAACAGCATTGAACGGCCTCCTTCAGCAGTGAACCCCCGCAGTTCCCTACTGACTGGATGACCAGTCGAAGCGGCTAGTGGTTTATAGCCCTGCCCAGACGCAGCCACTTAATTCGGCCTGAATCACAGCATGGCATGCTCTCTTGTCTTTTCACACACGCTGACAATGAACGGCTATTTATAGGGCATGTTTCCCAGTTGCATTTAGCACACAGCCTGCACAAGCTGCCCAGTCATGAATTGCCCTTACATTCTCAGTTATCCTTGGCAAATGTGTCTGCCTTGCTTTCTTCAAGAGAAAAACAGACTGGGAATTGAAAACAGTATTTTAAAAATATCTGGGTGAGGCCAGGCCAGGGGCAGTGGCTCACGCCTGTAATCCCAGCCCTTTGGGAGGCTGAGGCGGGTGGATCCCTTGAGGTCAAGAGTTCAAGACCAGCCTGACCAACATGGTGAAACCCCGTCTCTACTAAAAACACAAAAATTAGCTGGGCATGGTGGCTCATGCCTGTAATCTCAGCTACTTGGGAGGTTGAGGTAGAAGAATCGCTTGAACCTGGGAGGGGAAAGTTACAGTGAGCCAAGACCGCGCCATTGCACTGTAGCCTGGGCAGTAGAGTGAGACTACATCTCAAAAAAAAGAATATATATATATATATATAGGGGTGAGTGCTTTCCCCCTGTGAAATTCGGTAATCTAAGGGAATAGGACCTCTTAGAACTGTCAGAGATGTGCTCTCATAATATGAGCTGAGATCACATTTCCCCTAGTCTCCAGATACAAAGCTGGGGAGGGCAGAATCTAGCTGTAATTGAGGAAGAATTAACACAGACATATTCAAATCTCAAACATTCAACAAACTCTCAGCCCTCTGTCCTACACATTTCCCTTTATTTTATCTTTTAGGCTTTTGGGCCTAAGGAACATGTGAAACACATTATCTGGGTTTATTTACATTTGGCTTAACAAAATGAGATTAGACAACTAAGCTAAAGAAGTGACAAATGTAAGATGGGGGCCGGAGGGGCATAGGATGGGGAATCTCAGTGATGAAAATAGAGCCACAAGGAAGAGAAAAATGTCAAAGCTTTGAACAATTTGATATTAACATCCAAAAATCTAAGGATTAATCTAGCCACTGCTCTGCTACTGAGCTGGCAAAAATAAATTACATACAATTTCCCAACTACATCACCCTTTATACTAAACTTCCTCTGAAAAAGAATGAGGCAACTCTTTATCCACAGCTGTGGAAGAATCTCCAAGATATGTTAAACCAAAAGAAAATATTCCAGAGTAGTATATAATATACGACTATGTATACCTTTTTTTTTTCCTTGAGACAGAATCTTGCTTTGTCACCCATGCTGGAGTGGGTGACAGCCTCAAAGACCTGGGCTCAAGAAATCCCTCATTCTCAGCTTCCTGAGTAGCTGAGACTATAGAACCATGTCAGCATGCCCGTTAGTTTTCTTGACTTTTTTTTTTTTTTTTGTAGACACGAGGGTCTTGTTATGTTGCCCAGGCTGGTCTTGAATTCCTGGCCTGAAGGGATCCTTCCACCTCATCCTCCCAAAGTGCTAGAATTACAAACTTGAGCTGTTGCACCGGGCCTTATTTATACTTTTTTTAAAAAGTATGTATTTGCTTATATAAATAAAATCTGAAAGCTCTGTAGCTGGGAACAGTGGGTGCCTCCTGAGAGAGTGATTTGCGGGTGGGGGCTGGAGGGAGACATCATTTTTACTATAAACACTTCTGTGCTATTATATATGTATTTATTTACTATTTTTATTATTATTTTTGCCATCATCTTCTTTATGATAAGTGTGTGCTTTTCATTATTTTATTTATTTATTTATTTATTATTTTTCTTGAGACAGAGTCTCACGTTGTCTCCCAGGCTGGAGGGCAGTGGCGTGATCTTGGCTTGCTGCAGCCTCTGCCTCCTAGGTTCAAGTGATTTTCCTGCCTCAGCCTCCCAAGTAGCTGGGACTACAGGCGCCTGCCATCACACCCAGATAATTTTTGTATTTTTAGTAGAGACAGGGTTTTGCCATGCTGGCCAGGCTGGTCTCAAACTCCTGACCTCAGGTGATCTGCCCACCTCAGCCTCCCAAAGCCTTGGGATTACAGGTATAAGCCACCGCGCCTGGCCACTGTGCTTTTTATTTATAGAGTGTATATGGAATATACCTATACACAATAAATTTTAAAATATGGGAAATTTCTTCTCCATGGAGATTAATATTTTCTTAAATGGATAGAATCAAGAGTATCTTTCCTTTAAAAATATACACACATTCTTTAAATGAGAAAAATGTCTATATAATATTAAAAATCAGAAAATAAAAAGAACAAAAATCTTCTTTAGCTCCCTTTTTAAGTCTAAAAATCCTCTGTGGACATTTTGGTATACACTTAGAAATGTGTCCTAACAAGGCTGTTCATTCTTAGCTGTTCAAGCTGCAGTTTCCAAGCTGGTGGCCTTCCAGGGGAAAATGTACTCTTTTAATGTTCTCTGGCTTATAAAATACTGTGGGATGTTTTCATCACTGCCACTCTGGATGGAACGTCAAGATCAGAACCCACTGCCAGTGGCAAGAAATAGATAAGCTCTTAAGGATTTGGCATTAAAATACTGGTAAGATTTACAGCAAAATTGAGAGAAACCTACAGTCATTTCCTACATGCCCCCACCCCTACACATACACAGCCTCCCCCATTATCAACACTGCCCCTAAAGTGGTCCTTTTTTATTTTTTGAGACAGAGTCTCGCTCTGTAGCCCAGGCTGGAGTGCAATGGCACCGTCTCTGCTCACTGATACCTCCACCTCCAAGGTTCAAGTGATTCTCCTGCCTCAGGCTCCTGAGTAGCTGGGATTACAGGTGCCTGCCACCATGTCCAGCTAATTCTTGTATTTTTAGTAGAAACGGGGTTTCTCCATGTTGGCCAGGCTGGTCTTGAACTCCTGACCTCAGGTGATCCACCCACCTCAGTCTCCCAAAGTGCTGGGATTATAGGCATGAATCACCACTACCGGCCCCAAAGTGGTACATTTGTTACAATTGATAAACCTACATTGATACATCATTGTCAGCCTGAGTCTATATTTCATACCTGAGTTCAGTCTTGGTGTTGTACATTTTATGCATGGTGATGATGTGTATCCAACATTATAGTATCATGCAGAGTAGTTTTACTGCCCTAAAAATCCTTCAGGCTCCACTCATTCATCTCTCCCTCTCCCCTAACCCTTGGTCTAAAAAAACGCCTCAAAAAAATTCAGTCTATTAAAACAAATACTAGAAAGAGGCTGTTAGGGTGAGACAGAGAAAATGTGTCAAATAATCTTACAGTTTCTTGCATCCAGGGATCTCCAAGATAGACAAAGAAGGCTTACGTGTGAGTGACAAGTTTCTATGTGTGATCTGTGAATGAGCTGCTGAGATTAAAAATGAGCAATCCCAGCATTTTGGGAGGCCGAAGTGGGTGGATCATCTGAGGTCAGGAGTTCGAGACCAGCCTGATCAACATGGTGAAACCTCATCTCTACTAAAAACACAAAAATCAGTGGGACGTGGTGGTGGGTGCCTGCTATCCCAGCTACTCAGGAGGATGAGGCAGGAAAATCGCTTAAACTAGGGAGGCAGAGATTGCAGTGAGCCAAGATCATGCCATTGCACTCCAGCCTAGGCGACAGAGAGAGACTCTGTCTCCAGAAAAAAAAAAAAAAAAAAAAAAAAAAAAAGAGCATCACATTTCTGGTGCAATATTCAAGACTTCTACTTCTGCCATTTTCGCAAAACTGCCCTTTGACTCCAGTCCTAAGCCCAACTGCCCTCCTCATCATTATCATCAGCTATCTTGACTTTTTGTCCTTTTGGAGAATCTGTCAGGCTTCCTCACTGGACTCCTTCTCCTGCCCTCCTGTCCATCCTTCACCTTGTAACTAGAGCAATTGTTTTAGAGCATTGCATAGATGATGTCACTCCCTTGCTTCAAACTTGAAGTCAGAAGCTTCTCATCACAATCAGAATAAAACACAAAATCTTTACCATAGTCTACGAGAACCTACAATCTGGCCCCTCTGCCCTGCTCCCCTCTGCCTCACACGAGGGTTCAGTATTTGTACGTGGTGATGACCATGCATAAAATGGTGGTCTCCTGCTTCAGGGGGATCGGTCCTTCTGCTTCAACCACACTGACCTCCTTTCTGTCCCTTGAATACTCTAAGTTTGTTTCTTCCTCAGGACCCTTGTACTTAGAGTCCCTTTTGTTCTGAAAACTTGACTTTCAGGTTGTCTTAAGGTTGCCTCTATCTTATCATTCAGGCTCCGGGTCAAATGCTACCTCTTCAGCCAAGTCTTTGGTGACCATCTTGTCATTCCATCATAGAACCCTATTTTACCTTTGTTTTGTATTCTTTTATGCCATGATCAGGCCAGTGTGGTCACAAGAGGAGATACAGGATAGAGGATGGGGAAAACAAAGCATGTTATACTCACAGGTCCTAGAGACAGCTGGCCATGGAGGGTGTGGGGAAGACACAGGTGGTCAGGAGGCAGAAGACAGGAGCAAGTGGAAGATTTAGCCAGAGCCTTTATTGGGGTTTCCACAAGAAGGGCAAGGCAGGGCAGGATGAACAGTTGAGGACTGGCTAGTCTGAATAATTTCAGCAGGCTCTAAGCTATAGAGGGTCTCCAATTGCCTGGTACCTGACCTTTGGTTGACTAAGGCAGAGGAATGTTGCCTCCTGGGGTGCAGGGACCATGTAGAGGAGAGAGGAGAGATGGCTCTGGGTTAGGCAGTTTGCGTATCAAAGGCATACTCCCAGCTGAGCCCTTTGCTGTATCCAAGGATTGGCCAGCCCTGGGAGGGTCAGTCTCTTTCCAGATGGAAAGGTTTTTTTTTTTTTTACTTTGTTCGTTCCTTGTTACCCTTTTTTCTCTAATCTTGGAAAGGTTTTTAAGATATCAAAACATCATAAGACACAGAAAATAATCTACATTTATATTTTATTAAAGAATATAAACTATTTTTTTTCTTATCCCTCTCAAGAGGGCAAATAGAGTTTTATTGCATGCATGCTTGCTGGGGGTAATATTGCCCACAAGAAGGCAAAAATTGGTCCCTACAGAGCAGAAAAAATTCACATAATCTAAGACTATATAAAATCTGAGCTATAATGTAATGGTTTATGATCGTCCAAAGGGCCACAGTGCATAAATGGACATGTATCTGGGTTATTAGACTTTCAATGGGGAGATGGAAGAGAAATTCAGTGAGAAGTATCTAAAGATATCTGGAGGGGGTAAATGATACAATAATAAAACAGGTGAGAAATGCTGTGTAGTCTGCTTCATTAGTCGGTCATCAAGAACCCCATGGCTTATGCCAAATGCTGAAGAGATTAGGAGGATAAGGGTGACAGTATAGATGCAGCAACAAGGTTGTCCTGACAAAACTGAGGTCAGAGTCATCAGTAGGGTGAACGTCAAATTGCAGTGACTTGGAGATCATTGACCATTGAACATAGGCTGCAAATTCCAGTAACAGCTTGGCTTGAGTTTGAGAAGGTTTTCTAAAAAGAGCCATGACGCAGCTGGGATAAGAAGGCTGACAGAGTGGGCCACATGAAGCTTTGAGCAGGGAAGGAGATGAGAACATCTGAGTGTTCCAGGTCACAGGATGGCATGTTCAAGGTCCTGGAGCCAAAAGAAACATCATGCCAAGAGAAGACACAAAAACCTCAGTGTGGCCACAATGCAAACCACAAAGTAGGAAACGGAGACATGAGGCTGGAGAGGCAGGGACCAGCCATGAAAAGCCTTGTCATCTTTCTTGGGACAAAGTAACATTTTTTAAGTTGCCTGAATTTTACAGTTATTTAAGCTGTCACAGCAAGAATCTTAAAGACAATTCTTCATCTCTTCGTAATCAAAAGCCCCATTGAGGGTTTTTTGTTTTTTTTTTCCAAATTAAAGTTTGGATTTGATTTTGGAATAATGGTGTTAACGTCAGGAAAACCCAAAGCAGTGCCTTTTTAAAAACTTCTCTGACCATACCCACAATAAGAAATGTATTTACTATCATGACCCAGTGAATGTACATATACACATACTGGGTACAAAACACTTAGCTTTCCTACATGAATACACTCTGCTGGTCTCTATTCAGTTCTGTGTAGCTTAAAATAAGTAAGTGATCCTTGAAACGCTCTAAATTGATTTCATGACCCCAAAATTGGTTAAAATTGATAGTTTGAAAAGTTACTTAACTTTTTACGTTATTAAGCAAGGTAATTTATCGTCTTTGCGGGGTGAATCACGTCTCTGCAGAGTGACTGCGGTGGTCTTGGCTGATTGTTCTTCTGAGGCAGTGGTGAGGCATTGAGCAGGTAGGGAAGGAACAGTGCAGTGGGAGCAGGTAGCATGGCTTATGCCGAATGCTGAAGAGGTTAAGGAAGGTGCGAATGGAATCCTAGATTTAGCAGTGACGGTGTCTTTGACTTTACTAAGAGGAGAGTCCCTGGCAAGACAGGGACAGAAGTTAAGCTGCAGTTGGTCAGGGAGTGAATATTACATATAGACTACAATTTTAAGCATGTGAGGGGATGAAAAAATTAACATAGGCTGGGTATGGTGGCTCATGTCTGTAATCCCAGCACTTTGGGAGGCCAAGGCAGGTGGATTATGAGGTCAGGAGATCGAGACCATCCTGGCCAACATAGTGAAACCTTGTCTTTATTAAAAAAAAAAATTAACACAAATTCCAGGTTTGTTTTGTCTAATAAGATGCTTTTAAGAAAACTGACTACCCAGGCATGGTGGCTCATGCCTGTAATCCCAAAAATTTGGGAGGCTGAGGGGGATGGATCCCTTGAGGTCAGGAGCTCGAGACCAGCCTGGCCACGTGGCGAAACCCCGACTCTACTAAAAATACAAAAATCAGCTGGGCGTGGTGGCACACACATGTAATCCCATCTACTCAGGAGGCTGAGCAGGAGAATCGCTTGATCCTGGGAGTTGGAGGTTTCAGTGAGCTAAGATCGCGCCACTGCACTCCAGCCTGGGTGACAGAACAAGACTCTGTCTCAAAAACAAAAACAAAAAAAATAGAAAGTTGACCATTAGCCTGATGGATAGGAGAGAAGTGGTTAGTAAGAGACCCTGACAGGCTGTGCTTGCTTGACTCTGAGACCTAGATAAACAATAACCCATTTGGAATATTTCTTTTAAACAAAGAAATTTCCTTATGTCACCCCCAAGTCATTGGTAAGGTTTTGTTCAGCCCTACAGCCTAATGTCAACTAGGCTTTGGGGAATTAAGGAAGGGACTGTACTATATATTATATACATTAGAGCAAAGGGCCTCAGCTACCCAGAGAAGTGGTAATGAGACAACAGGAGATGGAAATAGATGTTTAGAAAAAGATAAAATTGGCAACCAAGTTAACATCTACACATACCTAAGGGTATCCCAAAAGTTTATGACAGGAGGTTTGATTGGACCCTGCTGCACTCTTGAAGGCTGAAGTCAACTCTGGAATGTTAGACTGGAATGTTAAGGAGTTCGTCTTTCCATAGGAGCCATAATAAACACAAACACAAAGAGAGTTTAGAGGATGGAGAAAGTAATCTTCCTATGGTTCCCAATCTTCCTTCTTTGATTATATCATCTTTCCCCGATCAACCACTTGCAGTGGTTCTTGGCTTTCTCACATGGTAACTGTTGTGATTGTACAATCTGATCTTAACTTTCTTTCCAAATCTGTATTTTTAGGATTTCCTCCATTGCATGCCCCAAACTCTTTGGTCTGGAATTCAAGAACTCCACCAAGACCACCAGATAGGTGTTTGTAAGAAGCCATACCTTATAGGACTGTTCTGTATCATCCCAACCCTTCAACCAACAGGTGGCTGCTGTCTGAGCATTCTTTCTGTTTCTCTTTGTTTTTTTCTTCACATGCTATTTTTTTTTTCAGCAGGGCTGCTATGGTAGGTTTGGTAATGCCTCCCAAAATATATCCACATCTTAATCCTTGGAATCAGTAAATCCTTAGAATCTGCTGCCTTATACAGCAAAGACTTTACAGTCCTGATTAATAAAGACCTTGAGATGAGGAGATTATCCTGGATGATCTGGCTGGATACCAAATGCCATCAAAAATGTCTTTATAAGAGAGAGGCAGAGTCCAGGCATGGTGGCTCCCACCTGTAATTCCAGCACTTTGGGAGGCTGAGGCAGGTGGATCACCTGAGGTTGGGACTTCAAGACCAGCCTGACCAACATGGCGAAACCCTGTCTTTACTAAAATACAAAATTAGCCTGGCATGGTGGCACATGCCTGTAATCCCAGCTACTCAGGAGGCTGAGGCAGGAGAATCGCTTGAACCCAGGAGGCAGAGGCTGAGGTGGGCTTAGATCACACCATTGCACTCCAGTCTGGGCAACAAGAGTGAAACTGTCCAAAAAAATAATTAATTAATTATTAATTAATTAAAAGAGAGGCAGAGGAACACAAGAGAAGGCAATGTGAAGATGGAGCACAGAGGACTGGAAGATGCAGGCCTTGAAGATGAAAGTGATGCAGTTACAAGCCTAGGAATCCCAGCAGCCATTAGAAGCTAGAAGAGGCAAGAAACAGATTATCCTCCAGAGCCTCCAGAGAAAGCACACCCCTACCAACTCCCTGGTTTTGGACTCCTAGTTCCAGAACTGTGAAAAAGTCCATTTCTGTTGGTTTAAGCCACGAGGTTTACGGTTATTTGTTACCACAGCCACAGCATATGAATACAGATGCCCTTATCCTCTGACACAGACGTCACTTCTGATGGTCAAAATGTGTTTTTCCTTTAAGCCTTGACCTAAACACTCCTCCTCCCTGTAGAGTTCCCATATCGCTTCAGCTGAAAGCAGTTTTGCTGTACTCACTGCGTATAAGGTTCACCTGGCACCTTAGTTATAAACTCCTGGATCTCTTTTATGCATTGTTAAGCAAGATACTAGGCTAGAAAACAGAGATAGAGTTGGTGTTCAAGAACTAGTACAAGAAAAAATCTTTGAAATATTCTACTAGTGGAATTGGTGTCTAATGTGCTCATAAAACTTTAGGACTACAAACTCTGAAGGGATGTTTCCTGCTGGGACTGTCATGACGGAGTCAGATTCATCGGGCACTGCTCAGGGACTGGAATGTCAGCAACCAGGACTTAGCAGGTAGAGCAAGCCCTACTGTGTTCACTCTGCCTTCCCTGAGTCCCGACTGCTGGGCTCACCAATGCCCCCATACTCAGGCTCAGCCCTGTTTCTGCTACTGAGTTGATTGTAACCAAAGCAAACAAATCATCAACAGCTTCAGCTCAGTATCATCAGGACTGGAGACGAATCTAACCCGCTCGACCCTGTGGCATAGCTATAACAGCTGAGCCACTGCCTGCCCTCTCAAATCTTCAACAAGATTCCAGATCGGAGCCCCTCCTATTCTTGGAGTTGGTGCAATTCATAAAACTGAATATTTGGCCAAGAATTTCTCCTCTCTTTGCTTTCCTCCCAGCCAAATTCCACAGTCCCTCTAAAGGCCTAGATCCTGCCCTGAACTGAGATTTTGCTGGTGGCTGGTGCAGTGGTATTTCCTCTAGAGTCTGTTCTTTCCACAGAGATAGATCCTAGTTCTGTGCCTTCAATCTGCTAGCCATGTGTGTTAGTCAGGGTTCTCCAGAGAAACAGAATAAATAAGCTGCTAATATAGAGATCTATAAGAGAAGATTTATTTTTGAAATTGGCTCAGGTGATTATGGAGGCCCCGAAATTCAGTTCAAGTCCAAAGGCCTGAGAACCAGGGGAACTGAAGCTATAACTTCCATTCCAAGGAGTCTGAAGGCCCAAGAACCAGGAGCTCTGATGTCTGAGGGCAGAAGATGGATGTCACAGCTCACAAAAGGAGAGAACAAATCCACTCTTCCTCCTCCTGTCTGTTCTATTCAGGCCCTCAGGGGGTTGACTGATTCCCATCCACACTGGTGAGGATGATCTTCTTTTTTCAGTCTATGGAGTCAAAGGCTCATCCCTCTGGAGATATTTCACACACATACCCAAAAAGAATGTCTGACCAGCTATCTGAGCATCCCTTAGCCCAGGCAAGTTGACATATACAAGTATCACACAAGGCTCCTGCCAGACTGTCTGACTTTTATATTTAGGGACTCTAACCATCCATGCCTCCTGCTTCATGGAGTAATGGTCTGTAAACAGCACTTGAGCAGCTATGCCCTTTGACTAATTAGTAGAGACTAGTGCAGCCCATGAGAGCAACTGGGTAGCTGCCACAGTTATATACCCTGCCTCAGCATCCTTTTCCTGACATTGACTTCTGAGCACCAGTGTGGCTCCCTCCTAAATCTGCCAAGTCTCTATACCTAGGCCCATCTCATCTCCGACAGATACACTGCTTCATGGTCGTTAAAAACATGGACTAAGGGTGTCTGCTTTGATATGTTACTTCACCTGAGAATGTTTCAATTTATTCTCTAAAATGGGTGTAACTACAGTACATACCATCCAGAGATGTTGGAAAGATTGCATTTCATTGTGGCCATAAAGTATTTTCTCTATGAGGCACTATGCTAAGTGATCAATATATATATAAGTATTTCTGTTGGTCTCTCCAAAACATAAGCAGGCTGGACACCTGAAAAATAATTTGTTGTCTACCAAAAACTGCAATCCCACTTTGGGAGGCCAAGGTGGGTGGATCGCTTGAGCCCAGGAGTTTGAGACCAGCCTGGGCAATATGGCGAAACCCCATCTCTACCAAAACAAAATAAAACAAATTAGCTGGGTGTGTGATGGCATGCATCTGTAGTCCTAGCTACCCAGGAGGCCGAGGTGAGAGGATCACTTGAGCCGAGGAGCAAAGGTTTCAGTGAGCCAAGATTACACCACTGCACTCCAGCCGGGGTGACACAGCGAGACCCTGTCTCAAAAACAAAACAAAAACTATAAACCTTTTTCTCAGCTAATCTTTAGAATTTTCATTAAAAAGCATAGAAAGCTACTTTTCTGGGGAGATACAGGTTACTGAAGCCAAGAAGGTTTATAAATAAAATTAAAAAGTAAAGTTTTAGACACGGAAAAATGTTTTTTACTCTGTCACTGAGTGTTTGGTGTGGAGTTTCCACCCCTCAAAATAGGACAAACATCTGTCTTTGGCCCATTTTAACATTCCCTTATGAAGAGATGGTTTCTAAGGTATCATAAACTCATTTAAGTTGCCAGGCCAGAAGGAAGGCATGACATGTTAGTTTCAGACTTGCAAGAAGCAGAGATCTTCTCAGGATCTGTACTGAGCTGTAAACCTAATTCCAGATGTGGTGTGAAGTGGTGTCTGAAATGGAAGCCAAGTGGGGTTTTATGTTTTTATGTGATAACTGCCCTCTGGTGGGAGAGGCTGGAATTTCACTGATGAAAGGCTGGTTCTTTAATAGTAACTGAGATTCTGAACAAGTAATTCTTATTCCTTTTGCCTTTTGACTTTACTTTCCAAATAAAGACCCCCATAGACTGAGACCTTTTCACTATTTTGTCTGACCAGCTTTTAAATTACTTGTACTGTATAGGGTGGGAGGTGGCAGGCTTAGGGGAAAAAATTTTTTTAATGCCTGGACTCTTTTTTTTTTTTTTTTTTAACCAGTGTCATGTGATACTAAATGCCTGGACTCTTATTCCCTATTTGGAAAATTTTTGAAGGATAAATGTTGAACCCGTGCTTTCTGATTGGAAGCTGCAAAGCAGAAATTATGCTGGTTCTACATGCATATGCCAAAAGAGGCATCCTATTAGTATGATGAAAGAAACCTTTTTTTTTTTTTGAGACTGAGTTTCACTCTTGTTGTCCAGGCTGGAGTGCAGTGGCGCAATCTCGGCTTACTGCAACCTCTGCCTCCTGGGTTCAAGAGATTCTCCTGTCTCAGATTCCTGAGTAGTTGGGATTACAGGCATCCACCACCACACCCAGCTAATTTTGTATTTTTTACTAGAGACGGGTTTCTCCATGTTGGTCAGGCTGGTCTCGAACTCCCGACCTAAGGTAATCTGCCTGCCTCAGCCTCCCAAAGTGCTGTGATTACAGGCATGAGCCATCATGCCCGGCCAAAAGAAACCATTTTAAGGGACATAAAGACCTAAATTTGAATTCTCTCTCTGCCTTTTACCATCTGTTTGATCCAGGGCAAGTCACAATCTCCCTAAGCCTTCATTTCTTCTTCTCCAGTAAAGTGAGGAAAATGTGTATATCTCTTAGGTTGCTTTGAGTGTTAGAAAAGAGATGTAAAACACTTAGAATAGAACCTGGCACATAGTAAATGTTCAATAAATGTTAGACATTATTATTTATAGTATGTAAGAGGATATAAGCTCTTTGGAGAAAAGGTGACCCATTTCAACTCTGTTATGGCTATTTTTAAAAGAATAGCATGTAGGATTGCCCACATTTCTTTAAGTATTAGTCAAGGCCATGGCAAATATTGGATCTCACTGGATAACTATACAAGCCACGAATTCTATACAGATGAGGTTCAGACCAAGCCAGAACCTGGGAAGGAGCCCCCTATGGCTTCCCTATCGCACTAGAATTATCTTTATCAGCTGTGATCAAATGAAATTTATTCTTTTTCTGCAATTTACTTTTAAGCCCTTTGGTGGTATTAACATTACTTTTTAGTTGCTGAGCTACTAAGCTTGAGGAACAGGTCTGCTTTTTAACCTGAGAGAAATTCCAAGGAAATACTTGTTATGGCTTGCTCAGAAGTGGTTCTCGGGGCTTTAGGAGTTATTTTTCCACAACATAGTTTAACTGAGAGGTCAGATAAGGATGTCAAGATAAAGAAAATGTAGAATTGGATAGTAGGGCAAAGAGTAGAGGGAAGAACTGGTAATTAAGAGCAAAGATAGAAGACAGGAGTCCTAATGAGTTTTCTGTCACCAGGTAGATGACCAAAACCTCCATGAACCTTAGTTCTCAGCTGGAAAATAGGACAAGGGACTGAACTAAATTAGAAAGTCCCTTCCAAGTTAAAAAAAAAAAAAAGAATAATAATAAGAAGAAATCTACTTGAGTATCATGTTAATTACATATAACCTGCCAAAGTGTCCTCAGAACTTTGTTTTATTCTTTGTGTATCCACTTCCCAACCCCAGCAATTCCCCTTCCATTCATTTCATACCACCAGCCAGGGTCGCCTTTTCTCCAGCACTAAAGGCTGGCAGAGGGACAGGTGATTCAGAAGCACTTATTTTTCCTTTGAGACAGGGTCTCACTCTGTCCCCACGCTGGAGCATGGTGGCACGATCACAGCTCACTGTAGCCTTGACCTCCTTAGGTCAGGTGATCCTCCTGCCTCAACCTTCCAAGTAGCTGGGACCACAGGACCATGCCTGGATAATTTTCTTTTTTATTATTTGTAGAGACAGGGTCTCACTATGTTGCCCAGACTGGTCTCAAACTCCTGGGCTCAAGTGATCCTCCCTCCTTGTCCTCCCAAAGTACTGGGATTATAGAACTGAGCCACTGTGCCTGGCCCAAAGCACATTTTTATCTGAGGACCCTGCCATCAGATTTGAGGCGTTAATTAATTGGAGGGAAGGCATTTGTCCTTGGGATGTTAAAAGGGAGATTCTTATCTTTGCACCACACTCGTGGAGAGCCCCCTTGACTGAAAGCCTGATCCAGTGGCACTAGGGCCTGGCATGTGGCCCCAACCCCAACTTGACCAGAGATTTGGAACTGAGATTCTAAGACTTTAGGCCCTTATTGGGGTGTGCATCAGGTGTGCATTAGGCCCTTTAACTGAGGTATGCATGGAGTTCAGGTGGCCACTTCCTGCCATAAGAAGGCCAAAGCAGAGCAGACCACAGCAGCCTTCGTGTCTGCCTCGCTCTTCTGGCTCTGTAGCGAGTAGCAGAAACAGGGGATCACACAGCTTCAGGGAGTATAGTTAGTTGTCTTGGAACTAAGAATTGCCCAGAAACCAAAAAATTGCCAAGAGCCAATTCCCAAGCCATCAACTGCCCCTGTGCTCTGGGAAGTAACACTTGAATCATTGGGATACAATTCTCTTTATTTCTAAGGCTGGTCTGAGTAGATTTCTGTGAGCCTTTAGAAAGCAAATACGTGGCCGGGCGTGATGGCTCACGCCTGTAATCCCAGCACTTTGGGAGGCCGAGGCGGGCGGATTATGAGGTCAAGAGATCAAGATCATCCTGGCCAACAAAGTGAAACTTGGTATCTACTAAAAAATACAAAAATTAGCTGGGCATGGTGGTGCACACCTGTAGTCCCAGCTACTCGGGAGGCTGAGGCAGGAGAATTGCTTGAACCTGGGAGGCAGAGGTTGCAGTGAGATGAGATTGCACCACTGCACTCCAGCCTGGCGCCTGGCGACAGAGCAGGACTCTGTCTCAAAAAAGAAAGAAAGAAAGAAAGAAAATATGTAAAATTTCTTCTGAAGAAATTTATTATGGGGCTCAAATCCCAATAAGCTCATGACTTGAAGTAATAACTCTCAAATAAGGACATTTCAGACACCAAGATTGAGCTATTGGAAACATGTTTTGGGGCTGAAGGGTCTTCTTGGGGTCCTTTAAGTCCACAGGCAACTTCCTGTGCTATCCTCCTGGTTTCAGTGGGAATTCTAGAGAAACATGCTTGGGCAGGCTGTCTATGTCCTTTGCAAAGCAAACAACAACTAAGATCTAAGATCTCATAGATGAAAAGAAGTGAAACTCAAGGTGGTATTTTTATAGCCTAGACTTCGAAAAAGCTCTCTTTGGAGGCCCTTCTGGAGGAAGAATGAAGGCTCGTGTAGCTGACGCAATTTGCTGCGTGCTCACAGCCCATTTGCTATTTGGGGTTTTTGTTTTTGGATTTTTGCTTTCTTTGTCATTCCATTGTTTGAGATGTGATCTCGCCCTGTCGCCCTAGGTGGAGTACAGTAGCACAGTCGTGGCTCACTGCAACCTCAAACTCCTGGGCTCAAGAGATCCTCGTGTTTCAGCCTCCCAAAGTGCCAGGATTCACAGTAGCCGGCCCCATCTGCTGTTCAGGTCTCACAGGAGGTGGTTTTGCGTGATGATCAAGAGCGTAAGATACAGTCACCTGCATTCAAATCCTGATTCCACTCCGAACCTGGACAAGTTATTTAATGCCCACCTCACTGTGTTCTTTCAACATCAAAAGAGATCATGTGTGGAGTATCCAGTGGGTTCCAGACACTGTTCTACATACTTTTACATAAAAAATAAAAGCTAGCATGTATGTGTGCAGAGTACCTTAGCTTAGTGATCACAAGAGGAGTTAGAGAGACCACTAAGAAACTGGGGCTCATGGGATGCTTAGTCCTACCCATGCATAGTCCTATGATTCTAGTACCCAGAACCGGCAATCAAGGGAATTAATTATAATTCATTTTAGAAATTCATAACCTGCAACAATTTCTCAGTAATAATCAAATACAAAAAAACCCAATGATGTGTTTACCACTACAGATGCTCCTTGACTTAAGGGTCATGTTCTGATGAACACAGCATAACTTAGATATATCACAAGCTAAAAATGCACTTAATATATCTAACCTACCAAACATCATAGCTTAGCTTAGCCTAGCTTAAATGTGTTCAGAACACTTACATTAGCCTGCAGTGGGCTAAATCATTTAACACAAAGTCTATTTTAGAGTAGAGTGTTAAATATCTCATGTAAGAATATCATACCACATATAGCTTGCTGGGGAAAAAATCAACATTAAGCTGGGCATGGTGGCTGGAACTTGTAATCTCAGCTACTTGGGAGGCTAGGGCAGGAGGATTGCTTGAGGTCAGGAGTTTGAGATCAGCGCGAGCAACATAGTGAGACCCCATTTTTTAAAAAAAGGAAAAAAACACAAAATTTAAAATACGGTTCCTACTAAATGTATATCACTTTTCCACCATCATAAAGTCAAAAAATCATAAATTGACATTGAATCATCATGAGTTGGGGACTGTCTGTATATGTGTCAGACAAGGGTTCTCACAGTGAACTATTCTGATCATATATTTTTCTAAGCCCCAAAGCAAAATGCACTATCCAGCGGCAAAATCATTGGCTTTATAGATTGAAAGATGCAAAGTCAACCGGCTTGTCTCCTTCAGTGAAATGTTATGTCGGAACACTAGCACAGAGTAAGCACTCAAGTGTCAATTTCTTTCCTTTCCTTCTACAAAACATTAACTTAACTGTGTCACCATGTAGGGTTGCAACAATCTAGCCATCTCTTAACTACCTCCTTGCGATAATATCTTGGTAGTTACAGCATGCGCTTTATTACAGTCATTTCTTACAACGCTGTACAACACTTCTACCAACCTCTAGAAAACTACAGACTGTTACGGTCTACTGCCTTCAAGACTGCATCTTCCACAACCAACTTATCCTTCCAACTTCACTGCATGCTTCTCCTCCTTCCCACCTTTCCTGCAAACAAGCCTGTGTGTACACACTTGACCCTTACCTGCAGAAACTTTTTCCTAGATTTCCAAAAGCCTATCCCTTTCAGGGCTTCATGCGTTTGCATTTGCAGTTTCTTTTTCTGTATGGAAAATTCCATCAGACTACACTGTTTCCTCTTCTGAGAAGGCTTCCCCAACTCAATCAGATAGAGCTAATCACCTCACCCTCTATGCTTGCAAAATGCTTTTAGGTTATCCACAAAGCTGTTCTGTTCCAGGTCACTGTTTCTGATCTCTGAGGCAAGGAACAGGATGTTGTACCATCTTGGAAATAACTGCTTTCCAGGAGACTTGAATGTGTGTCCGTCATGTTCCCAGCAGGGAATGTGGCATCTGTGAACTGAGAAATTTAAGAATGGTTCAAAATATAGACTATTTACAAAGGTGGGCAGAATCTATGAGAAGCACAGGGGTAATGCAGTCTCTCCAGGGCCAGCAAGAGCAGGGAGTTTTGCCCTGAAGAAGCCAAGGAGAGAAGGTAGCTACTTGAACCCATAGTAAGAAATATAGAGAGAGAGAGGTCCACATAGCAGGTGCAGAAGCCCTTAGCAGAGAGAAATAGGCAATCCCCGGTGGTCTGACAGGTGAGGAGTTGAGAGTAAATACTCTGACCTCATACTCTATCTGCTGCCTTTCATTGGCCAAGCCCATCAGGAAGCTAGGATGAGAGGCCCACTGATGTAATCCTCATGGCCAGTCTCCCTCAGCACAGAGCAGAGGGAGAGTAGCTTGGGAGGGTGAACGGGAGATAGCCAGCACTGTATGCATGGTGACGCGTTTTTTGCACACTACATAAATGCTCAAACAGTAGCTTTTAGACACAGCAGTAATAAATCAACCATACTTCAGAGATATTTAATGAAATGATCCCAAGGCGTGTTCTTTGGGCAGCAGACTCGAGATGGTTGTCAGCGTGCAGGAGACACATTTGGGGTCAGCTCCAGTGGGAGAGAAGGGAATGAAATCTGTTTCACTGTTTCTCTGTCCAAATGGCTCAAGGGTCTCAATCAGAAAAGATTCCAGCTTTGAATCCCAATGGTGAAATATATTTACCCTAGTCCTTTTCTGGGCTCCCAAATAACCGTCACTTGGAGTCCTCCATTTTCATCACCCCCAAAAGAAAACCCCATACCTAGTGCTAGCCATTCCCCATCTCCCCACCACCACCCTACATAAATGTCCACATTCTCCACACTTACCAGCACCAATGGAGTGAGCATGCATTCTCAGTAAGGGAAATATCAGCCCCTAGGGAGCAAAAATTGTCCTGGCATGAGGGGCGGGGTGAAAACATTTTAGATATACATAGTCCAAGAAAAGATGTACAGAGTATCTGGGAGAGTGAAATTTCATGAACTGAGGGGTGGGAGGGATAAAACTAGGGAAAAAAATGTCTAAAATGGCATACAATGCCACCTGAAAAGTTCAGTGTGACTGCCTAGTGACCGAGCACGCACAAGCAGCATTTCTAGCCGCAGCCTCCAGCATCACCTGCAGGACCTCCCAGGTGCCTGAGTTACAAAGCTTTTCCTCTGTCATACTCCCTTGAATAGATGCTTACGAGGCCAAACCATAACACACAACATTGTAGCCAAAGCAAAGGGGCTAAAACTGACCAAACGTTTCAGGTGACCTTATTAATCCCCGGTCTCTTGCTTTTAGACATCCCAAAAGATGAACCAGGCTCAGCTGATATCTTCCATGCCTCAAACTTGGAATAAGCCATTACTGCAAGGAGCCCAGGACCTTTTTAATGGGGAACACTATTAAGAGATCTCAATGTATGGCTAGGACCATTTCTACAAACAGCACTGGAATATATATATACACTAATTTTAGAACATTGTCATCACCCCCAAAAGAAAATCTTATACATATTACCAGTCATTCCCCATTTCCCCACCATCACCCTGCATTAATTTTTATTCCAGTTTGGCATTGCTTTGATTTTTTGAATGCGGTGTGAATGAACACAGCCTAGTTTTGGAATGAGTTTGTTTCTGAGAGAATTCCAGGGTGGCATTTTAGCCAATGCCGAAAATGCCAACCCAGTTGAATGCCTTTACATATTTGTATTGACACATTTCCCTCCCCTCTGCCTCACATAATGGATGATATAAATCTGAACAGAATGGGTAAGAAGAATCTTGGAAAAATTCTAAGGGGTGGATGTGGAGAAGGGAGCAGAAGAAACTGCTTATCATTGAAGCAATTAAACATAAAGTGAGAAGATGATTATCTTAATACTTTTGAACAGAAGTATGCTTTCTGCTAATGAGGTTACAAAAATGAAAAATATTTTCTTAAAAAATATGCTTCTTCATGTCTCTGGGTACTAGAGAGGATAAAATAGTGAACATATTGCTCTATTTGGTGCCCTCTGACCTTCAAATTTTATCCAACATAATAAGGAAAATATCTTTAGGAGCAAATGTCTAGCTCATCTTCTTAGCCATAGCAGTGGCCCCAGTGGTTATTTAGTAAAACTAAACCCACTCTCCTGGGCCAGAACTCTATGTTAATTTGGAGGACAGATACAGACTCTACTGCAGGTAAATGCTCTACAAAGATGCTCACAGCAAGGGAATGTTTGGGTCCTGGTGGCTTCAGTAACTGGAGAGCTTCTCCTGTGCCTGGACACTACTTTTCTTCACTAAAAACTGATGTGACCCAGATAAAGGCAATTTTATTCTGAGTGTTTATCTCTAAACTTCTTTTTCATTCTTTGTCTCTTGCAATAATATGAGTACTTTTAAGAGATGAATGTTTCATCCTTGTATCCAGTGCTTTTTTCAGACCTGGCACATAGTAGGTATTCAATTAATGTACGCTGCCAAAATATATTTCAATGTTAGAGGCCACCAAACAGGTATCTTTTCATTCTCTCCCTTTGCTGACTTCATACAGAGCCAATGAAGCACATTTTTAAAAACAGCATATTTGCAATTGCTTCAAAATTAAACCTTTATACTTTTTTGGTTAACTTTATTAGCCAAAATTGCCCTTCTTTTCCATACTAAAGATGATTATCTCAATCAGTGTTAACTGTCTCCTTCCGAGTGTTCCTTTCTCCATATGTCTTAGGGGAATTTTCTTGGTTTTTCCATCTCTTTCAGACCTAATGGTGTGGAGGGTGGGCAGTTTGGGGTTACATATTGGAGCCATATAAGGTACAATTCCAATATGGTTCTGTGGCCCTAATCCCCTGCCCCCCACCAATTTTTTTGAAGAGGGTGTCAAATATGGATAAATATTTAGTGATCAAAGGTTCTGAAATTTTCTTCACATCCTTAAATATTTCTAAGACTCTGAACTTCTTCAAAGGAAACCTCCTTTAGTTCAACCAATGGGGTTCTTGGTCCATCAACTGACAGACTTTCCGTAGATTGTATTTGTTTTATTTAGTAAGTAGTATTAATTTTACTGTAGTATATACTTTTACGTTATATGGAGTATTTCAATCACTCTGAGTTCAACACATTTTTGTACACTGGACTTTGCAATATTAGAACTTGAAATATATTAAAATAGAAACATTAATTAATTGTATTAGATAACAGTAAATGAACAACTTGTTATAGAAAGTATTCCATTTATAACTAGCCTAGGTAACAAATGCTTGGTTATGTCATTGAAACTAACAAATGTTAAATAAGTAAAATTGACATGTAGGAATCCTCACTCCTATCATTCTACATTTTTTCTTTTTGAGACTAAGTCTCACTCTGTCACCAGGCTTGGAGTGCAGTGGCACAATCTTGGCTCACTGCAACCTCTGCCTCCCGGGATCAAGTGATTCTCCTACCTCAGCCTCCCAAGGAGCTGGGATTACAGGTGCACGCCACTACACCCAGCTAATTTTTGTATTTTTAGTAGAGATGGGGTTTCACCATGTTGGCCAGAATGGTCTCTATCTCTTAACCCTGTGATCTGCCCACCTCGGCCTCCCAAAGTGCTGGGATTACAGGTGTGAACCACCGTGCCCAACCATACATATTTTAATACCAGTAACTGCTCAAGTTGGGTTTTATGAAAGCAGATTCTGAGACAATGTCTAGGGTGCACGCTGTTGATGGGGGATAAACAACTCTGAAAGGAAGGGGAGAAAGAAGGATTGGGCAGAGGGAGAAGTGATATGGGCCGACAAGTCTTAGCCAATCCCCTTGGGAGCTCTGGAGCAAGTACGTACTGTTGCTGGTGGTTAAGAGGGCAGATCCTTTATACCCACCTCGCTTAGCCACCGGATAGACTGCTCATGGAAGGGCAAGGTGCTTTTGGAAGTGGAGGCAGAGTGTGAAGAAGCAAACAGCTGAAACAGTCTGCTGTCACACTCCCTCAAAGTGGACAGTAAGTCCTCCTTGAAAGAGGACCTGGTTGGTGCTTCTCCATGTCTACCACATATGGCATTTTTGAAATTATGTTCTAGAGCACCAGCCTTCTGCAGGATGTACTGGCAGTGTCCTGAATGTATTTGTCCATGGGATGCCAATTCATATTCCTCTATCACGGAAGTCAGATCACATACGTGGGCATATTAAAGTCTTTGAGAAGTCAGTAATCAAACCTGTTTAACACTACTGAACTCATTGGTTACCATTATTTAACCACAGGACCTTTTTTGGGAAACTGGTGACATTTCCTGGACCACTAAAAGAAAAAAATGCTCTCTAGAACAAAGAACTAAGTATCTCAGCTTTCTGTGCACAGAAACTTCACTTCTATCTGATAGGAACAATTCTCTGGTTTCAGAAGAAAGGTAAAGTTTTGTTTAATATATTCTCTAAACCTCTAAAGAGAAATATGGCTTATATTTTCTCCATCTTAGTTGCTTTTAAGTAAAGTGGTAGTAAAATAGAACAAGTGTGTTAATAACTGCTTTCTATAACTAATCACTGTAATTGTAGCTACTGCTTAAAACTTGGTGTTCCAGGAAGAAAGGCCCCATGATGCTCAGCAGAGCTGCCCAAACCTACACAAATGATTGAGTTCAACACAGGATACTCACACTCACCATGACACCTGCTGCTTTTCACTTAAACCTTAGAGGAGAGTTAATCACTAGAAGACCATTTATTCAGCTTGCTAAAAGTTGATGTCTCCTGCACCTCTGATCTATATTTGGAGAGTACTAAGAGCAGCAACATATGGGAGCCACAAAAGAGAAACAAATTTTACAATTTTCATTTAGTGAAGTTGCTAAAGCCGTGTTAGTTTTCCAACTTAACCCAAACATCCCAGGCTTCCTACTTTCAAGCCTCATGCCCAAGCTGTTTAGTCTTTAGCCCCACT
The DNA here is from genome assembly GCA_963573385.1 of Cacajao melanocephalus. NCBI lineage: Eukaryota > Metazoa > Chordata > Mammalia > Primates > Pitheciidae > Cacajao > Cacajao melanocephalus. The sequence goes on along the minus strand of CAUYLG010063140.1, from coordinate 46,577 downwards.
TTGCCGGATTATTGGCCCCCACCTACACATAGTCGACCTGAGTCTTGAACAAACCCAATACCCCTTAGGCTGTCCCAGAAATAACCCAGGACATGCAAAGTGGTGGCAGGCAGGTTTCCTCCTGATGTTACCTTCTGCTCTTCCTGCTGACGTCTGCTGCTCCTAGCTCTTCAGCGAGGCTGCCCCCACTGCCCGAGCACTCCTGGGTTCCACAGCCGCAAATCCCTCCGCATGCTGAAGGGGCCATGTGACTTCCAGCCTTATGTCTCCCCAGACACTACATACATGGCACAGCACAGAAATAGAGAAAACGTCCCTCCAGCTGCTCAGAGGTCACATTTGGCCCTCTAAAACTGGAGAAGGCACTGCTTTGTACCCCAGTCTCAACAGGTCTTTCGACTGCTGCCTAACACCTCTAAATCCAGAAATCAGACCTAGTTTCTGAGGTTGAGCCAGAAAAGAGAGAAATAAAGAATGTAGTGGTCCCCGCCCTAACACCCTCTTTCACCTCCAGAGAAATCTCTTCTTTTCCTTTCTCCATGCAAATCACCTGTATAATTTGAAGCTATATAATTTGAAGCTATGGGACCAGCAATGATACAAGAAGCAGCATAATGGAGGAATTATGTCCCTGCCTACATGGTTCAAAAGAATTTCTTCTCAATGGAAAGAAAAGTCAACCTTCTTCTCCTCCTCCTTCTTCATCTTTTTTTTTTTTGAGATGGAATTAGCTCTGTCGCTCAGGCTGGAGGGCAGTGGCATGACCTCTCCTCACTGCAACCTCCACCTCTCGGGTTCAAGCCATTCTCCTGTCTCAGCCCCCTGAGTAGCTGGGATTACAGGCATGCACCACCATGCCCAGCTAATTTTTATACTTTTGTAGAGACGGGGTTTCACCATGTTGGCCGGGCTGGTCTCAAACTCCTGATCTCAAATGATCCGCCCACCTTGGCCTCCCAAAGTGCTGGTATTACAGGCATAAGCCACTACATCTGGTCCCCATTTTTTTTTGCTTTTGAAGACTCAAAGAGGTGGTTTCCAACGGTTTTTGGAGAAAGGGTGGCTTTTCTGTGGGCATGTCAGCCTGATTTTTCTGTTGATGCTATCCTGCTGCAGCCTGTTGATTCAGAACATTGGAAATTCTGGGGCTGATGAGCCAAGTGCTCACTGTGAAGAAGATGATAGACTCATATACAGTGACAGCAACTCAAGATTCTCTTATCATATCTTCCCTTCCTATCATATAAACCATGAGAAGCGGTTTGTGGGAAAAGCGAGTAGGAAAAACACAATCCAATTTTCAAAGCTTCAAAAGATTAACTTGCTACATATTTTTTAAATCCACAACATTACAAAAGGATATATCTGTTTATGCTTCTTGAAAAGAAGATAGTAACTAATGTTGACAGTGCCCAGCCTAGAAGTCAGCTGCAGGCAATTCTCTCAAACGCTGACCACCGGTTCTTGCTTTTCTCTGGCAAGGGAGCACCAGAGACTTGCCATACATAGCAGCTTATGAGAAAGTGGTGGTTTTGTTTTAGCCCATCCAATACGTGGGCGTGGATAGAAAATACCTGGGACGAAAAGCATGATGGAAAAGAAATACATACTAATAACTCATTAAATAAAATGCTTTCTAGTGGTATCTGAAGTGAGTGGAGGCCAAAAAGAGAAACATGACCTGAGGAGAAACTCCTTTGCTGGGCCTCTCAGAAGGCACCAGAATTCCTAGGCTACTTAGGAAGAGAAGCTCATTAAGTGTCAGATACGGGGTCGGGCGCAGGCTGACACCTGTAATCCCAGCACTTTGGGAAGCCGAGGCGGGTGGATCACAAGGTCAGGAGATTGAGACCATCCTGGCTAACACCGTGAAACCCCGTCTCTACTAAAAATAAAAAAAAAAAAAAAAAAAAAAAAAAAATTAGCTGGGCGTGGTGGCACGTGCCTGTAGTCCCAGCTACTCAGGAGGCTGAGGCAGGAGAATCGCTTGATCCCGGGAGGCGGAAGTTGCAGTGAGCCGAGATGGCGCCATTGCATCCCAGCCTGGGCGGCAGAGCAAGACTCCTCCGCCTCAAAAAAAAAAAAGTTAAGTAAAACAACAACAACAACAGCAACAAAAAAGTATCAGATATCCCAGCTGTAGCTTCTAGACTTGAGCGTCCACCAAAACGGAAGGGTTAAAGGTAAGCAGCCCAATCACTTGTTATCCTGCAATTTCTGTAAACAAAAGCTGATTTTTTCCTAAAACTTAATGCTAGTTTCTACCAAGAAGAAAAGAAATACAACTGACCTCCGAATCCGAAGTTTACCACCTTGCCGTTTCTTATGATGCCTTGTATTATGGCTTCCTATTTCTTTTACACTTCAGTTGGAGCTCTGTGAGAGAACGTCTTCCGAGGGGCTCAAAATAATTTTGTAGTAATGATAATAGTAGCTAACTTCCAAGTGCTTAGGAAGTTGCTGGCCATATACGAAACGCTTCATTTGCTCCTCTTAGGCTTTACAACGACCCTATGATATATGTAGCAGGACCAAGCCTTTTTACCAGGTTAGAAAAGAAGGCACAGAAAGTTTAAATCGCTTGCTTGCAAGGGAGGAAACTTGCAGGAATATAAAGACGGAAGCCCTAGAGTCCATGCTTCTAACCACTGGCTACACTGCGGAAGTGGCTGTTTACCCCACTCCCCCAGCTACTCCATGTAAGATTACAGAACTCGGCTGGACGCAGTGGCTGACGCCTGAAATCTCAGCACTTTGGGAGGCCGAGGCGGGTGGATCACTTGAGGTCAGGAGTTTGAGACCAGCCTGGCCAACATAGTTAAATATGCCCCTTCCCCGCCCCGCGGTTTCTACTAAAAGTGCAAAAATTAGCTGGGCGTGGTGGCTGGCGCCTATAATCCTATCTACTCGGGAGGCCGAGGCAAGAGAATCACTTGAACCCTGGAAGTGGAGGTTGCAGTGAGCCGAGATCAGACCACTGTACTCCAGCCTGGGCGACAGAGCGAGACTCTATCTCAAAAAAAAAAAAAAAAAGTGCCATGAAAATGGAGGAAAATGCCAGGCATTTGCCGTATGCATTTCATGAAAATGTCTAGAAATAAAATAAGGGGGAATGTGTGTTTAAAATACACACACGAAACCAATTTTCATATGGCAAGAGCTGGTTTGAAATCATCAGTTCTGAGTATGTATTTTAAACTCATATTCCACCCCCTGCCATCCATTTTATTTCCAGAGGTCTCCATGAAATGTGTGTTTAACTGCATTCTCACGGTACTTCCAGGCGTTGCCCCTACTCTTACAGGGGGTGGGTAAGGACGAGGAGGCACAAACAGTCAGGAAAAGCAAAACGTACTGGAGCAAATGCCATCTAGAGCTTACTTTCATTTTACATATATTTGAATGTCATTTCATTTTTTGTCTTGAACAAAATATATTTATTACCTTATAGTGTAGGATGCAATATGGTCCATTAACCAAGTAATGAAAACCAGTTGTGATGAGTTAAGTAAAGGGGAATCACAAAAAAGCACGTGAAAACGCTTTAGACTGTGGTGTGGCCAGAAGTGTGCTGTGAGGTATATCGAATAAATTCCAAACTTATTTTTTTCTGCAATCCTCCTTTTTTGAATTTGAGGGAAAAAATGCTAGAAGGAATAAGAAGTGGATCATAGATAATTTGTGTAGGTGAAAATGTAATTTACCTCAAATCATTATTAGGGGTAAACATTTCTTTGGGGCAACAATATTATTTTCTCAGATTTAAGTGCAAAATTGAAAATAGCCCTTTCTTCTAATTGTGGCAGAAGAGAGAAAGGTTGACTGCCAAGTGTGTTGATATTTCTGAAACCCAATCTTAACCTGTCATTTTCTTTCTTTAATTTCCTAGACTTCAAATTCCCCTCAACCATCTTCTAATTCCCTTCCACCATATATACTCTGTCTCTGCCTAAAGGGAGCACTGAGTTGTGAAATGGAATGACTGCCTTCTTCTTTCCATCTCATTCATATTAAATATTAACCAAGGAATTTTATAATAAATCATTTATAAAGAAATAGAAACCATATTAATAGCATTTTTTGGCCATAAATCTTAGAGTGTTAACGCATAGCAAATATAGGTGGCATCTAAACTAGTAAGAAAAACCATATAAGTTTGCCTGATTATTTACAGAGGAGCAACAAGAATATTACTTTATGGTATAGGGTTTGTTTGTTTGAGATGGAGTCTCACTATGTTGCCAGGCTAGAGAGCAGTGGCGTGATCTCAGCTCACTGCAACCTCTGCCTCCCGGTTTCAAGCAACTTTCCTGCCTCAGCCTCCCAAGTAGCTGGGACTACAAGCACACGCCACAGTGCCTGGCTAATTTTTGTATTTTTAGTAGCGACGAGGTTTCACCATGTTGGCCAGGCTGGTCTTGAACACCTGACCTCTTGATCCACCCCCTTTGGCCTCGCAAAGTGCGAGATTACAGGCGTGAGCCACCGCACCTGGCTTGATATGGATCTTCTTAAGTTTACTTTTCTGGAAGTTACCATAATGAATCTCAGATGGACTTTTAAAAGTCTTTATTATTTGGTATTCCAATGCTTCGGTTCTTAGCCAAGCTGAAGAATTTCTCTCTACCAGATTTTACCAGTAGCATCTATAATAAGCAAATTCCTCTGTTCTTGAGGTCCTTATAACCTGCCCTTCGTGTTCTTCCCAGCGTTGATCTTCCTTACTTACCTGTAGAGACCCACGAGCCAGTTACCATATCAGTTTCCCTGGGAGAATTTTGCAAGTGTTGGTTCTTTAGCTCCTCAAAATTGTCTAATCATATCTGATCAAACAAACATCTTTCCCAAATATGACAATTATGGTTTGGTAAAGAACAGATTCTTATTGAACATTTGCTAATAGCAATATTGCCATGAAAAGTAAGAATATTTGATAATAGTTTGTGAATTCAAGCAGTAGGTGGGAAGGGTCAGTGAGAAAATTATATCATTTAAAAATATTTTATTTCCATTTACAAAAGCAAACAGATGTGGTGTTATGGGGTTACAGATAGCTTAAGCAAAAATTTCCTTATATAGCCAGGAAAGATAGTATTAAAACAGTATCAACAATATTCCAAACACATATCTACAGTCATCTCTCCACTTATTCATTCGCCTCTATGTAATTAATTATTGTTCTGCAGTAGCTTGGGTTAGCAGTTTTATGAAGCCTTCTGTTTCTCCATTAGAGTTCTGAAAATCCTGACTCAGTCCTCAGGGACAGAATAAAAGTTGCTAAGCACAGAAGCCTATATGAAAGAGTCTATTTTTAGAAGTGTCAGTAGTTTAAAGCACGTAGTACAGTTCTTTTCCATCAATTTTTGAGATAGTCATTATTTGAAGGCACCAACTCTGAAGGGTAGCTGATTGCAGAGCCTTCAGGAAGGCATTAGAGGAAAACACACCCCATCTGTAGATGATAAAGTCTTAAAACAGCTGTGGTAAATTATTACTGACGATTTTCAAAGTGAAAGGTCTGATGAGAGCTCATAGCAAGAATAATGCAACTGAAAAGAAAGTTTGGTTGTTTCTGTGGCATGCAAGATAAAAGTTTTAGACAAAATGTCTATCGGGATGACTAGCCAATTTTCAGTGTCTACAAGGACGATGATCCAGTTTTCAACGTCAGTATATGTTACATTTGATTAAAAAGAATAGATGAACATAATTTTTACATGTAATAATCTTGAAACAAAAGTACCAAGAATATGTTAAGACTATACTAATATGAATATATAAAGAATATCAAGTAAAGAGATTCAGCAAGTCTAGAGTGAGTCCTAACCATGTACATTTTAGTAAAACTTCACAGCTAAGTCTAACATACATCCTCGGTTAAAAACCACTGGCCAAGAAGTTGCTAGTTTCAAATTAAATAAGTAATTTTGTGGCCAAGTTTCATAAAATGAAATGATGACTGATTACCCTACAGGGTTTTTGACTAACATCATCAGACAACTACAACTGATAATTATAGGAAACTTCATCAGACTATTTCATATTCTTTCAGTGTTTTTCTTGAGGTTCAAACATACTGAAAATAAAGGCATTGACAAATCTCCAGGGACTTTTCATGAAGCACAGAATTTCTAAAGCGTTACACTGATAACATTTTACCTATGCAAATGTAAGATTTAACTCACCTGAAGAAAAAAGCATGCTCTTTTCCTTGTAGGTAATGAATGAATAATACAATTTTAAAGTTTAATAATTACTCATATTGCTTAGTAACAAAAACAAAATCCAGTTTATGTTTTGTTAATATATTGAAAAATAGATACAAAGGTAATTTTCAACACAAAAAAGCGAGCTCTGCATTAGATCTCTGCAGAGCTACCACTAGAGGGCAATATAAGCAGATGACATAATAAATACCCTAGACCTTGTCTTTTTTGGTACAGAGCTTGACTGTTGAATCTTAAACTGTTAGTAATAGCAGTTAAGAAGGTCCATATCTTTGAGACTTGGTGAATGTGTACCCTCATATCTAGTTTCCACACCAGCTCCATGGATATTATTTTTTTAAAAGATTTATTATTTTTTATTTTTTAAAAGAGACAGTCTCGCTATGTTGCCCAGGCTGGAGTGCAGTGGCTATTCACAGGCGCTATCCCACTACTGATCAGCACGGGAGTTTTGACCTGCTCCGTTTCCGACCTGGGCCGGTTCACCCCTTCTTAGGCAACCTGGTGGTCCCCCACTCTCAGGAGGTCACCATATTGATGCCGAACTTGGTGCGAACACCCGATCAGCATAGCGCACTACAGCCCAAAACTCCTGGGCTCAAGCGATCCTTCCACCTCAGCCTCCCCAGTAGCTGGGACTACAGGCACGCGCCACTGCGCCCAGCTCCATGGATATTATTTAGGGGATTTCTGCCAGGGATGAAGGTGCAAAAAGTCATATTAGGGGACTCTCTCTTGTGCAACATTAATCTAGACCCTTCACCTCAGGCTTCAATTACTTTAATAGCTTTTCAAATATTATACTATATGTCACATATATATTGTATATAGTATATGCATTATAGATAATACAATAGCAAATTAGAGAATAATATACATTTATATATTTACCCTAAGAATTAATAAGGAGATATTGATATTTGCTTCAGATACAATCATGGGTTGCTTAAAACAGGAATTTATTCTGAGAAATGCATCATTAGGCGATTTCATCATTGTGTGACCATCACAGAGTGTACTTATACAAGGAAAATGGTAGAGCCTATGACACACCTAGGCTATATGGTGTAGCCCATTGCTCCTAGGCTACAACCCTGCACAGCATGTTACTGTGCTGAATACTGTAGGCAATCTAATGGCAGTATTTTTGTATCTACACATAGAAAAGGTACAGTAAAAAGACAGTACTATAATCTTACAGGACCATGTCATATGGTAGTCCCTTGACCAAAATGTTACTATGTGGTACATGATTGTATTTTTAAGAAATAAAAGACTTTACAGATACAACAAAAGGCCTTTGAACTAGCTCTCAGTTCTATTGCATCCCTCCCTGTTTAACAATTTCAGATTAAACCACTATTCTGAAATTGATATGTGTACTTCCCACCCTGTGTTTAATACCTGCGTTACATATAAGGAAGTACTGTTCATATTATATTCTGTTGTTATGTTCCAAGAGACGTTGTTCTTTCCTTTCATTTGGATTGTTTTCTTGACCCTTCCTATGGATTTGGAAATTTTATGTTTTCTTTCTACTCTTTTAGTATGTATTTTTGGGCTAGTAAACATGTTACATCATTTAAGGACCTCAGAATCTTAAATATGATCTTCCCTACTCCCATTCTTCATGTCATCTATCATTTTTTTTCATCATTGCCCATCACCTATAAATATTTTTGCCTCATCTTTGAGTCTTAGTAGTGGGAGGAGCATCTCTCTCCATCAACTCAGTTCATCAGGTTGTTGGAATTCCACAGATAACGTTCTAATTGATCTTCTCTCCAACCTACTGAACACCATTATCAGATTAATTTTTACGAAGTAACAGTTTTTTCATTATACCTCTTTACTACCTGTGAACATTATACTACTTCCTAGCTCAAGTGCTCACCTATTATGATTGAAACTATATAATATGTCCCATCCTATCCTTTCTAACATGTCTCTGTTTCCAACATTAATCCCCTAGTCTAGATCATGATCCTTCCTCACTGGTCCACAATACCCTCTGTGTTGATTTATTCACTTGTGCTTTTTATTATGCCTATAGGCAATTCTTTCTCTTCTTTTTCTCTATCCTAATCCTGTATTTCCTCCTAAATCCATTTAAGGTCCAGTTTGTGAGAGTCTTATCCTAGTTACTACTTATCTATCCATCTTTATCTCTTTTCTCATCTCTTAAGACTCTAAAAGTCTATGATCCAATGTTACATTGATCATATCTTCCCTTAAACTCTGTATTTTTCTTTTTTTTCTTTTAAGATGAAGTCTCACTTTGTCACCCAGGCTGGAGTGCAGTGGTGTGATCTCAGCTCAGTGCAAACTCTGCCTCCTGGGTTCAAGTGATTTTCCTGCCTCAGCCTCCTGAGTAGCTGGGATCACAGGTGCCCACGACCACACCCAGCCAATTTTTATATTTTTAGTAGAGAGGGGGTTTCACCATGTTGGCCAGGCTGGTCTTGAACTCCTGACCTCAAGTAATCTGCCCGCCTCAGCTTCCCAAAGTGCTGGGAGTACAGGTGTGAGCCACCGCACCCGGGTCCCTCTGTATTTTCTTTAAAGGATCAGTCCCTCTTGATTAGAAAAGACAATTGGAGGGCCGGGCCTGGTGGCTCACGCCTGTAATTACAGCACTTTGGGAGGCCAAGGCGGGCAGATCACGAGGTCAAGAGATGGAGACCATCCTGGCCAACATGGTGAAACCCCGTCTCTACTAAAAATACAAAAAATAGCCGAGCATGGTGGCACGTGCCTGTGGTCCCAGCTACTCGGGAGGCTGAGGCGGAAGGATCACTTGAACCCAGGAGGCGTAGGTTGCAGTGAGCCGAGATTGTGCCACTGCACTCCTGCCTCTCAGCGGAGCAAGACTCCATCTCAAAAAAAAAAAAAAAAAAAAGACAATTGGTTGTTTATTGGCTCTTCCATTTAACTGACAGATGCAATAAGTATTCATTTATTTAAGTTCAATTTTAAAACACTTTAGCAATTAAATACAAAATATCTGCATTCTGTTTGTAGAGAATTTACTGGGCTAGCTCTGTCAATGATTTCCAATTAAATCAGGGCTATCTCCCTTCCTTGTTAATTTACATCACTGTTATAGTTATTCAGATATCAAGTGAGAATGTATGCACAAGTCTCTGTGCTATGAATCATGGGAAAGGCAAAGACACTGGTCACAAAAGGCCACCACCCACCAGATATCACACACAAGAGGTGGTAGAATTTGGACTCAGACCGTCTCAGTTTGAATCTCAGTTCAACCACTTCCTGGCTAGTTCTTATTCTCCTGACCTTAGCAAGTTCTTATTCTCCATGCCTTAGTTTGATGTATAAATGAGGACAAATGGCCAACCTCTTGGTGCTGCATTCGCTGGGAAGCACTAATGTAGACAGGAAAATAAATACAGTAGTGCCCCCCCCACCACCATCTGAGTTTTTACTTGTCACAAACAACCACAGTCCAAAAATATTACAAACAATAAGATATTTTGAGACAGAGAGACTATGTTCACATCATTTTTATTATAGTATGTTGTTATAATTCTTTTATTATTGTTAATCTTTTCACCGTGCCTAATCTATTATATAAATTAAATTTTATCATAAGTATATATGTATAGGAAAAGAATAGCACATGTAGGTTTTGGTATTATTTATGGTTTCAGGCATCCACTGGGGGTCTTGGAATATATCCCCTTTAGGTAAGGGGGCACTAGTGTAGGTGTGTGAGTCTCCAGGTAAATCAAAGACAGCACATAGCTATCTGGTCTTCCTGGAGGTCAGACTACAAGAGAGCGACTCCTTGTGTTGCTTTTAAGCTACATGATAAGGGAAGCCCAGGTCTTTCTTTGGTGTGACCACTACCAGGGTAGAATACACTAGCAACACGATGGGTAGGATTTTGCCTTCAGCCCTATCCTTCCAGCTCAGCATTGGCAGTTGAGGTGAGCACCAGGGAGCTGGTGTGCAAAGCAGTGGCAGGACCTACCACCTGAACCTTCATGCTTGGCAAAGCCCCAGCACCTGCCTGGCAAGAAAAAGACTCAGGCTACCTGGATTCTAATTTCTGTTCAACCACATACTGGCAAGACTTGTGGGCAAGCCTTCCTTTGGGCTACAAGCCAGAATTTAAGACAATTCCGTCTGACTGGTTTCCAGGGAATCGTGGGGTAAGTCAGCTCGTTTTTCTGGAAGGCCAGCCTATAGGGGATCATGAGACCAATGAACTCCTAGCTCTCACTTTCCTCATCTGTAACAGGGACAGTAATAGCACCTAACCCCAGGGGGTTGGTGTGAGTTTAAATGGTTTAAACATATAGTATGCATAAAAGAGGGGGTGGTACATGCTAAGTACACAAGTGCCTTTAAAGAGATACTATCCTATGTGATTTTAGAGTGAATCACTAACTGGAATTACCAGAAATGTTTATCTACATCAGTCCATAGTTGGTGTCCTCACAAATCTGCTTATGCAGAATCACACACCTTGTTGCCAGGCTCCCTGTCTGGATTCTATACTCTGCCTTTTCTATCTGCTTGTTTTGATCCCTGGGCCCTGAGGCCCATCCACATTCACTGATCTTCACTTCTGCTGGCTTATCTGAATGACTAAGACTCACTCAGCTGTTCCTTTGTTACAGACATCCCAGATCTCCTGGGGACCTTAGCTTCACCGAAGGCTCTGCTACTGCAATTATTCTTTGCCTTAGTGAACACTAGTGAACACCAGAATCTTTTATTAACCCTAGACTGAACTTTACTGTGGATAAACCTCATATATACATATACATATATGTATGTGTGTGTGTGTATATATATAATCTATGTATTATAGATAGATATAGATAGATACATATATCTGCATCACCAAGGCTGGAGTGCAGTGGAGCAATCATGGGTCACTGCAGCCTCAACCTTCTAGGCCTAACCGATCCACTTCTGCCTCCCAAGCAGCTGGGAATACAGATGTGTACTACCACACCTGGCTAATTTTTTTGTTGTTGTTTTTGGTTTTTTTTTTTTTGCTTTTTGGTAGAGATGGAGTTTCTCCCTGTTGTCCAGGGTGGTCTTGAACCCCTAGGCTTAAGCAATCCTCCTGCCTCAGCCTTTCAAAATTTTGGGATTATAGGCATGAGCCACCACACCCAGTCAAATCAGCCATTTAATCAAACTGTGTTTATCCTCTCTCCCTCTAAAGCCCTGCCCTTGATCTTCCCTTCTTTTATAAGATGGTTATCTTTGACCCTTAAACCAGACTCGTACCACCTGACATAACTTTTGCTTTTATGCTTTCTAGTCTGTCCATTTTTCACCTCTTTTAGCATTCTTTTGTGAATCATAAACCCAAATCATAACATTTTATTAAACATTGTAAGGTATATAGTAGTTGTTAAAAGATGAGTAAGACAGAATTCTTGCTATCTAGGTATTTACAGTTTATAGGAAGCACAAAATGAAACAATATTCGTAATACTCCTTTATTATTCTTTCAATATCCACGGGATCTCTAGTGATGTCCCTCCTCTTCCTCTTCTGATATTAGTACAGCCAGCCTTCCATCTTCATGGGTTCCCCATTCATAAAATCAACCAACCATGGATCAAAAAGTATTTTTTCAATAGCAAAAATAAAAATAAAATAATACAAATTTTAAAACAGTATATTGTAACACTTACATAGCGTTTACATTGTGTTAGGTATTAAAAGTAATCTAGAGATGATTTAAAGCATGAGAGAAGATGTGTGTAGGCTGTATGTAAATACTGTGCCATTTTATATAAGAGATTTGAGCATCCATGAATTTTGGTATCCACAGGGAGTCCTGGAACAATTCCCCATGAATACCAGGGAACAAGTTTAATTTGTGTTTCTCTCTTTTTTTTTTCTTGGCCTAGAGAGTTATCTATTTTAATGAACTTTTTAAAGAACTAGCTTTGGATTTTGTTGATTTTGTCTATTGACTTCCTATTTTCCATTTCATTGATTTTTGCTCTAATTTTTCATTCTATTTTCTTTTTTTTTTTTAAAGATAGGGTTTCACTGTGTTGGTCAGGATGGTCTTGAACTCCTGACCTCAGGTAATCTGCCCACCTCGCCTCCCCGAGTGCTGGGATTACAGGCGTGAGCCACCGCGCCTGGCCTTTCATTCTCTTTTCTTCTGCTTATTTAGCATTTGGTTTGCTCTTCTTTTTTTTACTTTTCTAAAATAGAAGTTTAGATTATTATAGATCTTTATTCTTTTCTAGTTTATGTATTCAATGTATAGATTTCCTTCCAAGCACTGTTTTTGCTGCATTACACAAATTTTAATGAGTTGTATTTTCATTTTCATTTAGTTTGAAACATTTTTTAAGTTCTTTTGAGATTTCTTTTCTTATCCATATATTATTTAGAAGGGTGTTTTTTAATCTCCAAGTATTTGGGATTTTCTAGCTATCCTTCTGTTACTATTTTTTCCGAAGCAGGAGCTGCGGCCTCTATCTTTCCGTTATTGATTCTAATTTAATTACAACATGGTCTGAAAGCAAATGTGTGATTTTTATTCTTTTAAATCATTAAGGTGCATTTTATGGCCTGGAATGTGGTCTATCATGGCGCATGTTCCATGTGAGCTTGAGAAGAATGTATAAGGTGCTGCTGTTGGACAAAGCAGTCTACAGATATCAATCATATCCAGTAGATTGGTACTGCTACTGTAGCAGGAGTGGCCTCAGGAAACAGATCTCTCGGATACCAAATACAGGAGGAAGGAGGGTTTATTCGGCCGGGAGCAAGGTGGCATAGTTGCCTAACAGCCAAGCTCCCCTAACAAAGGAAGGTTCCGTCTTTATGTAGGCTTATACTTTAGATGTTACACGTGGAAGAATCTTAGGTTTATAGCTTAACATATGAAGAGGGTCTCAGTTTACAGTCTCAGGAATTACATATGAAAAGGTTTCAGTTTACAGTCTTAGGAATGAAAAGGGGAAGTTTATAGTCTTAGGAATGAAAAGGGGAAGTTGATCTGAGATGCCTGGGTCTCCCTCTTCACTACTGGGTTCAGCTGTGTCCTCACTGATTTCCTGCCTGCTTGATCTGTCCATTGTGGATTAAGAAGTATTGGAGTCTCCAGCTATAAGACTGGATTTCTCCTTGCACTTTTATCTGTTTCTGCCTCACTTATTTTGATGCTCTGTTGTTAGCCACATACACACTAAGGGTGATGAAGTCTTCTTGTACTCTTTATACCTTTATCATTAGTTAATCTCTGTCTTTCACCCTGATAATTTTTCTTGTGGTAAAAAAACAGTAACAATGTGATACATTTCTTTATAATAGAAGTGTGTATGGAGCAGCCAAGAAGTATAAGTTTCACTGAAAAAGGGATGCATGGGTCAGAACTTATTTTTTATCATTTATCACGTGCCAGGTACTGTGTTAAAGAAACAAGAGCAAGGATTGTTTCTGTGGGTCAAGGTGGCCGGAGGAGACCTATGTTAATTCTAGCTAAATAATTACAAGCTTGCTTGGCTCAGAGTACACTGAAGTTTATACACCGAACTAAATTGTATTATTGGTGCAGTTAATTAGAAATCAAGCAGCAACAAGAGGCCTAAGGTAAAGACCATCCAAGAGCACAGTAACACTGGGGAACACCTCGGGGTGGTTGCAGAGCAGGCAATACTGTTCTGGTTGCATGAATGCCTTCTCAACATGGAGACTGTATGAGGGCCTTGTAAAGAGGGCTTATGCAAAGATCGCTGAGAAGGGAGGCAACCTCTGCTCACAAGATCTGGGAGGGTCTTTGCAGATGGGAGCTGGCAAGAAGGAGAAAAGTCTTGCAGGGCAGAGATCACGGAACATCTCAGGCTCTGCCTAAGTTCTCGGAATGTGCAGTGATTTTAATTGCTCTATCCGCAATGCTGGGGAGATAAAAGCCCCTTGATGCATTGGGTGTGATCAGACTGGGTGGCTCCTCATCCACTATACTTCTGATGCAGTGGCACCCTGATAACAATTGGTGATAAACTCAGAGTACTAGTAAAGTCTTAGAAGGATCTTAAGTGCTGTTAAATGCTCAGAGAACTAGTTTAGCATGTCTCAGAAGGATCTCAAGTGCTCTCCCCATCAGCTATCTTACCTACCCCTTCACCCTCCCCTTCCACGGCGGTAAGATCAATGAGATTATGCACATAATAAAAGTGTTTGGAGCCCAGAGCTCAGGGCCAATGGGTTTCCCATGCTTGTGCTGGTCCCCTGGACCCATGCTGTAAATTCCACTCTTCTGTCTCTGTCCTTATTTCCTTTCCTCAATCCCTCGTCACCGCTGGGACTAAGGGCACCCACGTATGGGGTTGGGGCTGGTACCCAACGTGTTTCTTTCGGCATGACACGATTGGAGCCTGGATGCATGAAGTTGGTGGCAATAAATAAGAAAAAAGCTTGTTTCTATATTTTTTTGTGTGTATCTGTCTACCTACTTCTATCTCTATCTATCTTGCTGAACCAGTTCAGAATGAATGAAACATTACGACATTTTATTCCTTAATAGTTCAATGTATATCTAAAAAAAAAAACTGTCCAGGCGTGGTGGCCCACACCTGTAATCTCAGCACTTTGGGAGGCCAAGGCACATGGATCACCTGAGGTAAGGAGTTTGAGACCAGCCTGACCAACATAGAAGAAACCCTGTCTCTACTAAAATACAAAAAATTAGCTGGGCGCGGTGGCAGGTGCCTGTAATCCCAGCTGCTCAGAAGGCTGAGGCAGGAGAATTGCTTGAACCCGGGAGGCAGAGGGTGCAGTGAGCTGAGATTGTGCCACTGCACTCCAGCCTGGGCGACAAGAGTGAGACTCCATCTCAAAAAAAAAAAAACCATTATCTGATCCCACAACTATTATATCTAACAATTAACAGTAATTCTCTAATCTACTCTCTCTCTACCAGTCATGCTTTATTCTCCCTTTGCCTCCCACTTCCAGATGCATTCTCCACTTCTGTCTTGCTCTGAGCTCTAAAAGGCTGATTTCTACAGATTGCCATGGGTGGCCAGGACCCCAACTGGGCTCAGCCAACAGGAGGCACCTACAGATATCAGAGGCCAATGGGGAGCGCCGGCAAAGGACCGGAGGGTGGAAGAGAGGCTGGGATAGTCTTTCTCTGCTCCTCCCTGCCGGGTTCCTGGTCAGGTATTGGATGCATCTGCCACTGTATCCTCTGTGAAGCAGTGCCCTGTTCAGCAGCTCCAGTTGTGACTGGACCCTCATAACTGCCCCCATGCCTGCTCCTTCAGGTAGAAGAGTGGTGGGTGACAGCTTCCTGGTTAAGCCCTGGGTACCTTAGCAACACCTGTTGATTCCATTAGCTCTACCTACGTCTCTCAATAGTCCCTTCTCTAAAGGATTCATGATTAAGTTCTTTTGAGTTTGCCGTCGGTTTCCTGCGAGGACCCTGCCTGATATTTGAATATTCCATATTCAAAATTCACCATTAACCCAAGTGGTTTTTTTGTTTGTTTGTTTGTTTGTTTTGTTTTTGAGATGGAGTCTCTCTTTGTTGCCCAGGCTGGAATGCAGTGGCATGATCTCGGCTCAGTGCAACCTTCCAGGTTCAAGCAATTCTCTGCCTCAGCCTCCCAAGTAGCTGGAATTACAGGCACACACCACCATGCCTGGCTAATTTTTGCATTTTTAGTAGAGACGGGGTGTCACCATCTTGGCCAGGCTGGTCTTGAACTCCTGACCTCGTGATCCACCCGCCTCAGCATCCCAAAGTGCTGGGATTACAGGCATAAGCCACCACGCCCAGCCAACCCAAAGCATTTTTAAAACCTTTTTAAAAAACCAAAATCCAATCAAGGATCCCATGTTGAATTGGTTTTGCCTTTTTATTCTCTTAATCTAGCAACTCTTTCTTTTTCCCTGGTCACTTTTTTTTTGAGACTGTAACAGTTGTCTTTTAGAAGTCCCATATTCTGAATGTGTTCAAGTGTCACTTAATTTGTTCTTTTCTGCTTTGTATTTTCTTTAACTTGAATCTAATTGAGCCTTTAGATCCAGTTTCCATTTTAAATATTATCTCTTAAACATTATTGACAGGTACTGTCATATAATTTATAAAGCATTACTTCACACAGTGTCATTAATAGTGGGACAATCAGATAGCAAGTTACCTAGTGATAATAGCCATATTTCTCCATGGTAAAGGGTAATTTTTCCTCCATTTGCTGTTAACAAGTCATAGCAAATTACTTGTTATTGTTTTAAGGGTGATACTTTGGTGCTGTTTGAATATCTGGTTCTCTGTTGACTGTTCAACTAACAGTTTTAGCATTCATTATTGATCCTTGCTTGGATCAATTATTTCATAATGTCTTGCAAACGTATTTTCTATTTCCATCATTATTTTTACAATTATTATCTTGCATTCTTTTGTACATAAAAAGCCTTAGTTTAATTACAGGAGCTATTTATTTTTCCTGACAACACGTACTATAAAAGCAGAATAAACCCTAATTTGGCCCCCTTTAATTCCTTACTCCAAAATTAGGTAATCATTATAATGCTATTACTAATACAAACTGTCTATATTAGGTTTCATTAATGAGGTCTCATAATTCTGTGCAATTAAGCTTGGTTATCAGGAAAACTGAATACTATATCTTTTCATACACAATAAATTTAGCTCTTTCGGCATCTTCTTACCTTTTATTATTGCTGCAGAGATGTCGGGACCAGCCCTGATCATCCATACATTACTAACACCAATAGATAGAGCTCTCTGGTAGCACAAACCTTATGAACAAAACCCACCATCAATAGCTGATATTTACGCCACAATTAGATAGTGCATCTCATAAGGGCGCTCAGAATGCATTCAAAAGGGCTATCATCTCTTTCCTGTGTAAGCTATTAGTTTCATAAATGTCTGATCAGGAGACCCACAAAGCTTAGCTGTACTGTTACATTGCTTTCTCATGCTGAAATAAGCCATTTTGCTCCCCTAAGTGCTTCTGTCTGAAAAGAAATAATGGATTTTTTAAAGCTAAATGAGACTTCTGGGTTGTTTGGATTTTCATGAGTGATCATGTGGGGGCTGGCCATTCATTATCCTCAAGTGCACTTTTGGCTGTCTCCTTCAGTCCCTATATGCAGTCACAGGTATCTGCTATATGTAGTAACAGCCTTTTGCAAACTCTCTTTCAAATACTCAGTGCTAGTCAGCGTTCCTAGCCTCACCTGTATGGCCCTGGGCTTTCCTCTGCAGCTGCCAGCTCTTAGTAGCTGTTCCTCAATTATGAACACCACAGCAGAGGTTGAGAATCAGAAAGAAAAGGCTCACATGGCCATTCGCTGATTAACAAAGTCTTTCTCCAATGAAACTAATCATAATTAGCCGAAATCCCTAACAGCTCAATGATCATCACAAATAAATCTCTTTACTCATTGAGACAACATAGAATGAGCCATATATGCCAAAAACATCTAGGCTAAAGGATGTACAAAACTAAGTTGTGAGAAGGTCTGTCTGGCCATTGGCTTATTTGATCCCAGATCCATTCCTTGTCTTACCCCTATCTGTTCCATGTTACAGGGGAGATCCTCTGCAAACTACAATTCTCAGTTTATTAACTTTCTATTGCTGTATAACAAATTACTGAAAACTTTGCAGCATAATATAACTCCCATTTACTATCTCATAGGTCTATACTTCAGAAATCCGGGTTAATTTGGCTGGTTCACTGCTTCAAAAGCCCAAGTCAGGGTGTCAGCTGGACTCTTAATTTGAGGTTCTAGGGAAGAATCCACTTTCTAGTTCATTCTGGTTGTTGGCAGAATCTCATTCCTTGCAGCTATAGGACTCAGGTTGCTTTTTCTTGCTGGTTGTCAGTGGAATACAAGCCTTGCTCAGTCATTGACTAGGAGAGGCGGGATGGGTTGAAGAGGAGACCGTGATGAAACTAATTGCTGGGGGCTGTTAGGCAATACTCCTCCTCCAGGCTGAGAAGTAAGTCCTTTTGGGTAGGAGTATCTGAGCCAGGGTTGGTAACTGTGTATAGCCTCCTGCCTATTTTGGTACGGCTCCACAATCTAAAAGGAGATTTTTACATCTTTAATGGTTATATTTTATTTTAATTTTTATTTATTTTTTAAGACAGGGTCTTACTTCATTGCCCAGGCTGAAATATGGTAGTATGATCATGGATCACTGCAGCTTCAACCTCCTGGGCTGAAGTAATCCTCCTGCCTCAGCCTCTGAGTAGCTGGGACTATAAATGCAAGCTACTTTTTTTTAGAGAGAGAGAGAGAGATAGTGTTTCACTATGGTGCTCAGGCTAGTCTCAAACTCCTGAGCTCAAGAACTCCTCCCACCTCAGCCTCCCAAAGTACTTGGATTACAGGCATGAGCTACTGTGCTTTGCCAAAATGCTAATAGTTACATTTTAAATGGTTTTATTAGCACCTACATAATGTCTTGATTTTGCTGCTTAGCTCTCACAGGCTGAAATATTTACTGTCTGGTCCTTTACAGAGAATAGTTGGTGGGCCCCTCTGAATTTTATGCTGTGTATTTTTGTGTCTGCTTAGCTGTGGCAGGTCGCAATAGAGGGCTTGGTGAGGGGGACCCTGATACTGTAATTGAGGAAGGGAGAAAATGGGAGACACATCGAGTGGGAAAAAAACCAAAACCCAGAAACATGATAGCAGGGCATGCATAAAAAGTGAGACTGTCATTTAAAACTTCCTGGAATGAAGTATAATTTTTTAGGTCTCTGCTAATTTGTTGTAATAAAAATATTCTTGTTTTAATTTGCATATCATTTGGTTACTAATAAAGTTGGAGTTGGATCTCTTTTCATGTGTTAAAGAATTGCAAATGACAGCCACAAATAAAATGAACAGATTTCTGAACCAAGCATAGAAACAAAATAGTTAATATCTATATACCTAAAATGATCTACAAAATGGAAAACATGAAGGTTCCAACCAAGAAATGAACAAATGTTTATGCTTTTAAATTTGTTAATATTCGAAAACAGAAACAAATTTTGAAGCATAGCTTCTGAGTCCAAAACTTCATGGTTGAGCATTTTGAAATAGCTAGGGTAGATTCCTAGTACTTGCTACCAGTTCACTTCTCTACTGATTTGGCTAAACTGAATAGTTTTATTTCCAAAGAATATTTATATTATCAAAGAAGCAGAAAAAAAATTTTCCAAGAAAAAAAATATTTCCAAGAATATCAAGTTTTATATTTGCAATAACAATATTTTCTCTCAAATAAATTGTGGAAAGAAAGTTTGTTAGTGCATTGCTAGAAAATCAAAATGGCACCAAGAAAAACCTGTGTGAATGCAGTTCAGCTCTTGTTCAAGAGTAAATCCCCTTTCGTGCCTGAATTGTGATCTTTAAATACCATTCTCCATTAAAAGGAATTCCTTTTGAGAAATAGTTGATTTTAGGTCCACACCAGGACATTTACAAAATGAGTAACACATATTTTTCTGCCAGAAAGCAAGGAAATAAACTCTGAAGAGGTCATTTCAAAAGTACACAGGACCTAAACTGAAAAGGCTTCTGCTGGCAAAGTTGTGACAATTCAAGCCAAATGGAACAATATCAGTGCTTGAAACATAAATATATACAAACTCAATAGTTCATAATGATGCTAAGGGATCAACTCATTGGTTGCCATCTGAGTTGGCTAGGGCACCAATTCTACTCTCAATTTTTTTTTTCTTAAGAAAAAGTCTCCCTCTGTTGCCTAGAATGGAGTGCAGCAACTCAGCCCACTGCAACCTCTGCCTCCTGGGTTCAAGCAATTCTCCTGTCTCAGCCTCCCAAGTAGTTGAGATTATAGGCGCACGCCACCATGCCCAGCTAACTTTTGTATTTTTAGTAGAGACGGGATTTCACCGTGTTGGCCAGGCTGATCTTGAACTCCTGATCTCAGGTGATCCACCTGCCTTGGCCTCCCAAAGTGCTGGGTTTACAGGCATGAGCCACTGTGCCTGGCCTACTCTAAAAGCCAATGAAAGAAAAGAATCAAGATTTTACCTTTCCAAAATAAGCTGTGTTTCCATTTATCCAAAGACTTGAGGTCATGTGCTTCACAGAATTCCAGCTAACAAATGCCGAAGAAATGATGGACTTAGAAAATCACTATTTTTCAATCTCACTGAGATATTATGGATCTAGGATAATCAATGGTTGACAAATATTATAATGGAGGGATCCAGCTGCCACTTCCTCATACATTGATCAATTTTAGTATCACTCAAGTAAGATAGGCCTTGATGTTGTATTTCAAGATACAATGCCATAGGAACTATAAAGCTCCACTAAATAAAATTGAACATGCTTTCAGCTCTAACAACAAGTTTATAGGAAATATGAGGAATAGAGGAACTACTTTTTAAAACCATCATGAGAACGCAATCAGCCAAATTCAAATATGGGATACTCTGTGGAAGGAAGGACCAGTTTCTCCAACAAATCAACTGTATTAAAAAACAGCAAAAGGATATAGAATACAATATATAGCAGATATAATAATCAAATGCAATATTTAGGCCATATTTGGATCCTAATTTTTTTTGTCTTTTTTTTTTTTCCTTTTTGTGAACAACGGGGTCTCGCTATATTGCCCAGGCTGGTCTCGAACTCCTGGACTCAAGCTATCCTCTTGCCTCTGCCTCCCTAAGAGCTGGGATTACAGGCATGAGCCACCGAGCCCAGCTGGATCCTAATTTGAACAAACCAGCTGCAAAAAGCATTTGAGACTATCACAAAATCTTAACATAGGCTGGGTGTTACATGAAATGAAGAAACCACTGTACATTTCATTGGGTAGCATCATGCCATGGTTTTTGCATGGGGAGAAAAACGTCTTTATCAGTTAGCTCCAGCTGGGCTAAACTTCCCTCAAGGCCAATGAGGCCTCTTTAGAACACAAAAGAAATCACATGGGCTCTAAAACAGATTGGTTCTATCTGAAGCAGCAACTTCTTTCCTTTCATGCAATGATATAAGTGACAGGCAAATTGGGGAGTGAAGATCGTGATGCAAAAACTGTGGTGATGAATATGTGATTTTTGCCAACCCATCATTTGAGGTGATCAGGGTAAATTTTCTTACATGGAGGGAGAAAGTCTAAGAAATATATGAGGACTTTAGGGAAAAACCTGTATGTCTATACAGTGAAGACCTTCAATGATTGTAGTGATTCTTGAAGCCATTAAATCAGCCACTGAACTTTCTGTTATATTAAACTATCTGGTGAAGCTGTGAGTGCAGCTGAAGAAGCTTTGAAGAGACATCCCTCTGTATTAAAACCCTAGATCAGAATTCTAATGTTGATGCCTATGTACTCTATTGGTTCTATCTGAAGCAGCAACTTCTTTCCTTTCATGCATATATGCCCCAAGGACATATAAGAAGCCTGAGCCCCAGGACATAAGGCTGCAAAGGGCTGTCTGTGATCCTAAAGGCAAATGTTTATAGAGATTCGGCCATGCTAGTATTTCTATTTGTATCACATTCTCGGGGTTTTATTTCCTAATTCTGACACCAACCCCATTTTTCCATAAGCCCTATTATTTAAGTATATTGCTAACTAAAAAGTGTTTCTTTTAAGGGATGCATATGATGTCATAGCAAAGATAACTGTATACCAAAGTTAAAATTTTGACTGCTTACTAGAAGCCTAACATTGAACAAACCACTAAATTTCTCTGGACTACCTAACTGGCTTTCCAAAATTTGACAAATGAGACTGTCACCTCATTTAAAGGATTGCTAAAGTTGTGTACATAAAGCACCTAATATGTCTAGCACATGGGAGGACTGAAGAAATAGTAGCTATTATTATTTGAGGATAAGTGTTGGTCATCAACCTGCTGCTGAGCTAGGGAGCTCCACAGTAACCAAGCTGAGCAGTCTGCAGACATTTTGACATGAACACTCAGTGATTTATCCCGCTCTCACTTCACCTCCTCTGCCAGACCACATCAACACACTAGTCTTTCATTGTTCCCTCCTCTGGTCTATAGGTTACACCCCAAATGGAGCTACCCCTGACATTTCAGCCTGGTTGTTATAGACAAACGGAGCCAAGTCGAGAAAACTGTAAGTTCCTGCCTCTCGCAGTGGTAATGCAGGTTAACACACGGTATGTTAAGAAGCAGCCCTGGCAGCCCGCCAGCGACTTTTCCAGCCATCCCATTGGCAGTTTGATAAACCAGGGCCTGGCATATCTCCTCAGAGGAACTCCTACTTCAGAGTCCGTTGACTAGGGCCTCAGGGTCAGTCCCATCACTCCAGTGCCCTCCTTAGTGCTTCTAGCTGCAGAAGCTTGGTCAGAGGGAACCCCAGAGGAAATCCTACCCATAGCAGACACTTCTGCCAGTGAAAAGGGATACAAAAGGAACCTGGTGAGAAACTCCAAGAGCCCTTCAGTTCCTCTCCAGTATGGCTGCCCCCATACACATTTAGTCAGACATGAGGAGTTTTAAAACACAGCACTGAAAGGAAAGCAGAGTCCTGGATCTGCCTGTCCCCGTGGGAGCTCTCCTGAGGCTCAAGGCAAACTGCAGGGACCCAGGGCCTGGGACTTCCCTGCTGAGACTCCTCAGATTCCTACCCTGTCTTTCCTCCCTTGTTGCCTGGGAACTGAGCAGCCTGCTTATGGCCACTTTCCTTTCCACTCAGCCTCTCCTGACTGAGGGCATCCCCCAGACTGCATCCAGTACCAGATCCCAAGGAGATTCCTTTACCATGTCAAGGTGTGATTTAGAAAAGGGAAATGGAGAAACAGAGAAGTAGGTGAAGAAAGTAGGAGAAAGAAAATAAAGGCAAGAATGAGGCTAACCTCACAAGAAAGGTCAAGAACTTATTCGTGCCTGGGGTGTCACAGGTGGACATCACCATCAAGTTTCCTGATTCAGAAAATTATCTAAATGGGTTGGGCGCGGTGGCTCATGCCTGTAATCCCAGAACTTTGGGAGGCAGAGATAGGCAGATCACCTGAGGTCTGGAGTTCGAGACCAGCCTGACCAATATGGTGAAACCCCATCTCTACTAAAAATACAAAAATTAGCTGGGTGTGGCGGCAGACACCTATAATCCCACCTACTCAGGAGGCTGAAGCAGGAGAATCACTTGAACCCAGCAGGCGGAGGTTGCAGTGAGCCGAGATTGCACCATTGCATTCCAGCCTGGGCGACGAGTGAAACTCCGTCTCAAAAAAAAAAAAATTACCTGAATGTACTCAGGAAAGAACTGAAGGATTATATCCTGAGAGGATTCACTGTTTTGTCGTGAAAATTTGGCCCTTAAGGGCTTCTGTTTCCTGTGAAAATGCATGAGCTATAAGAGTAAAAAGTTTAGAGACCAACTAACAGATCTTTAGAGTTATTTAGGTTTTAGTAAGCTTGCCTCACTCCATATATATTTTTCCAAGGGCAGTCAATCATCTAGACATGTAATGTTAATAAATGAAGTGACACTTGGTGCTGTTTGTATTGTCCGTGTAGAATTGACTGTTGCCTACACTAAACTTTCTTCCCAAGCAGTTCAACGTTCCCATGGAATGCACTAACAGGCAGACAGATCTTTACTTGTTCTCAGAAAGTGCTTCCAGACTTGCATCCTCAGAAAGAGTGTCTTGCTTATAAGCAGTCTGAGAACAAGTTCTTATATGTTCTAGAAAGGAAGGCTCTGAAAACATAGAAGCAGCCTGTTTTCAAAAAAGGGGGAAGAAAAACATGTCCAGTTGATTAGTCCTAGGTAGAAAAAAGAATGTGCAATGCATCATAACTTGAGGGGTGGAAGGCAGTTGTGAGATGGAGAAGTTAACTCAGAATGATGATTACTGTGTATATACTTTGTGGAAGGAGAATATAGAAAATGTTAGAGCTGGATCATTTAAAAATTCATTGGTTTTTCACCACTATTCTTGACAAAATAAAATGTCAAAATTCACACAATAGTTTAGAAAAACAGATGAAACATAGGCAGAGAGAAGTCGTGCGTGACTCATTCTAACCTGAATGTCTAGAGCCATGTGGGTGTTTTAAAGATACCTTTACAAAAAGTAAACCTTAACAGAACTACCACCAACTTATTAAGCTCTTCTTTCAGAAAAAAAAATAAAGGGGATTGCGTAAACGATTATTGCTTAGAGATTTGGAAGAATTCCAAGAAGATTCATATTCCTAAAATTAAAGCCAGCCCAATTTAAAAGTTTTATGAAAAACTTAACTGGGGTTGTTTCTAAATTAAATCCAAGAAAATTCTCGAGTTGATTTTGTCTATTTAGAATTGCCTAAAATAAAGGAACAGTGTGAAAAACATGTATTAGGAATACTGCCAGACTTAAGTTTTCACTTCTATCAAAAGAATTATACTTAAGGAAAGAGTCTTTGCTTCTTTATGCATGAAGAATATGTTCTGAAAATATAGATATCCACTATCCAAGCAAGCTTTAAAATTGCTCTTTTGTGAGATCTTACGGTATGTGGTGTAAGTACAAATACATTAGAGGTGTGTATTAATTATTGATAGATGCCTAAAAAAATTACCCCAAAATTTAAGAGCTTAAAACAACATTTATTACTTCAAACAGTTTCTAGGGTCAGGAATCCAGGAGTGGCTTCATTGGGTGGTTCTGACTCATGGGATTATCATCCAGCTGTCACCTAGGGCTGAAGTCTTCTGAGGCTTGACTGGGGCTAGAGAATCTGCTCCCAAAAGCAGATTCACATGGTTGGCGACAGACCTCAGGTCCTCATCACCTGAGATTCTCATTGTATGCTGGTTGGCTTCCTTTTGAGTGAGTGATGAGAGATGGTAGCCACAATGTCTTTTATAACCTAATCTTGGAAGTGACATATCATTACTTCTGCCATATTCTGTCATACAGATGAATTCTGGCACAATGCAGGAGGGGAATTATACAAGGGTATGAATTCCAGGAGGAGACAATCTTGGGGGCTGGCTACCATAGTCTACCTTCTGGGTTCCAATGAATCAAGTCCCTCTAACATATAAAACACACCCACTCCATCCCAACACTTTTAAATTTCTTGTCTCATTACAGTGTCAACTCAAAGTCTAGAGTCTTGTCATTTAAATCAGGACCAGGTACACATGAGGTTCCTTATCTATAATTTTTTTTTTTAAGAGAAACATTGTGTTTAATGGTAAAGCTTAGCACACCCCAGCACCAGGAATGCTATGGAGTCGAGGCGGCAGGGCCTTATGTATAATTTCTTAACTATAGCTCCTTGGGTATAGTTTCTCTCAATCTGAAACTAACATGCACACACATAGACACACATATAAACACATACCCCAAATACACAGTGGTGGAACAAAAATGCATGGAACAAAAACACCATATGCATTAATATTCAAAAAGGAAAGGTACTAGACATACTACTATGTCGCCATAGCAGTTCTGAAATCCAGCCAGGCAAATGTTGGAAATGCCTTAGGATTTAGTCCTCTTTTTATGCATGAGTTACTCTTTGAGGCTCTTGGCTTCCCCTTCTGAGTCATCGTTTTGTGTGTGTGTGTGTGTGTGTGTGTGTGTGTGTGTGTTTTTAAGAGACAGAGTCTCGCTTTGTTGCCCAGGCTGATTCAAACTCCTGGGCTCAAGTGGTCTTCCCACCTTGTCCTCCCAAAGTGCTGGGATTATAGGAGTGAGTCACCATGCCTGGCTATTCTTTCTTTTTCATGAAAGTCAGTGCATGTATGTAGCTGAAAATTTCTCTTAACCTGCAGTAAAACAGGGGCAAAGTGAGTACAAAGGCCTCTTTTCATTTTATACTCTCTCTATCCCCTTGAGTTCTAGTTGGCAATGTTTCTGCTAATACAATTCTTTAAAAAAATTTGTGAATCTCCTATGAATTTTTTGGGGTCCATTCCATTAGACAAAAGTCACACCCAAAAATCTCTTTGAGATTATCCCTTTCCCACCTTGTGATTCTGCTGAAAAGCTGTGCTCTTAAGCTTCTTAGGAGCCCTGTTTTTGAAAGGATCTATGAGTCACAGCCTTAAAAACTTTTGAGGGCCTTTGTGTAACTAAACTGGTACTCTGAGGCACGACTTTGGATCTTTCTGCAGTCATAACAAAGGATTTATAGTCACACCTCAGCTTCATCTTTGGATTATGTTTCCATGATGGTGCCCGGGATTTGACCTCTGTCCTTCAGCCATTTCTTAGTTTTAGCATTTTTCACCATCTGTAAAAGCTGAGAATCTTTATGAATAGCAAATTAGATCACCCAGTTTACCAGGTACATTTTCACCTGCCACATTATTGCAAACAACAATACTCTATGATTTATTCCACTCCATAGCAAGGATTCCCTGTCCTGTTTTCAACAAGATTTTTCTCACTTTCTTTTAAACCTCCACCAGCAGCCTGGTCAAAGTCTGCTTTTGTTTTTACCCCTGCTGGCAGGAAAAAGTCCAAATTTTTTCCAACATTTTGTTCAAGCCTCTCGAGACTTTCACTACTATGCTTGTTAAATTCTTTCCAGCTACCTCCACTGTCTCGTTTTCTAGCCGTGCCTACATTTTGGGTATTTATTATGGTAGCACCTTACTTCCAGGTACTAAGATATATATTAGAATAACAGATTATCCCAAAACTTACTAGCTTAAAAAAACAAACTCCTTAATTCAAGGAGATGTAGAAAAAGAATTAATTAAAAAAAAAAAAACTCTTTTTTAATATTTTTAATCTCATACAGTTTTTGAAGACAAAGAATCCAGGAACAGCTTAGCTGAGTTGTTAGAGCTGAGAGTCTCTCATGAGGTTGCCGTCAAGCTGTCAGCCAGCGCTGCAGTCTTCTGAAGGCTGACTGGAGCTGCAGGCTTCACTTCCAGTATCACTCTCATGACTGCTGTCACATGGGCCTCGCCATAGGACTGCTCATTACATGGCAACTGGCTGCCCCCAGAATGAGTGCGCTATGAGAGACAGAGAGACCTAATGTCTAATGACATATTGTGTTGGCCGCACAAACTAACTGGAACTACAAGGGAGGGTGGGAATACCTGAATTGGGATTATCAGGGGCTAATTGTGGGGGCTAATTGTGGAGGCTATCACAGAGTATAATCCTAAAAAGCACTCCTTTTCTCTCCGTTTCCAGAACCAATTGAAAAGTAGATGCAATGCAAGAATCAAGCAAAGAGATCAAAATATTAACTTGATTATTAATAGAAGCTAAATTGGAGAAGGCGGCTTAGACATGTGGCTTCAATGAGCTTCAAGACTTGACCTCCAAATTAGACTTACCTACCCAGTTATAGAAAGAACAGGACTTCTCATTTATCAGATTAGCTTATCATATAGCGGGCAAAACACAAAGCACCTCTTCTGTGTTTTTTTTCTGTATTTTTGTGGGGTTTTCCTGTGCACAGGTGCCTGCCCCTTGTGTAATACATCTAACAAAATCTCTCCTGCCTTCTTCATCAGATCCCAGAAAGTCTAACACAGTTCTCAAGCTTTCTTATGCTGATTTCTGGGCCTGGAGAATTTCCATTCCTGTATAAATTTCCAGATAATCTTGACACAACTGGTCTGAGAACCACTGCCCAAGTACCTATGATGCACTGATGCTTATGGGCATCTCATTTTCATTCCCAATCTCATTAGTGTCCATAAAAATGTAAGACAGGTTTCACTAACCCTTCCCCTGCGCTTGACAAACAAGGAGAACAAGGCTCAGAAGTGAAGTCGGTGGGCCAAGCTTACATCCTGCTAGGCATGCAAAGTCAATCTTCAAACCCAGGTCCAACTCCAAAGCCTGTGGTCTTCCCTCTCCACCAGGTTGCCACCAATTACTAAGGACTGAAAATCAGTGCATAGTCTGAGTCTTAACAGTCATCTCCTAGAATTGTTTTCTATTAACTCCATTTTGCATCTTGCTTTTTATTTTTATTTTTTAAAACTAGAACATTTATAGGCCGGGCGCGGTGGCTCATGCCTGTAATCCCAGCACTTTGGGAGGCCAAAGTGGGCAGATCATGAGGTCAAGAGATTGAGACCATCCTGGCCAACATGGTGAAACCCTGTCTCTACTAAAAATACAAAAATTAGCCAGGTGTGGTGGCACGCGCCTGTAGTCCCAGCTACTTAGGAGGCTGAGGCAGAAGAATCGCTTGAACCCAGGAGGCGGAGGTTGCAGTGAGCCGAGATTGCACCACTGCACTCCAGCCTGGTGACGGAGCAAGACTCCGTCTCAAAAACAAACAAACAAACAAACAAAAAACTAGAACATTTATTTGTGTGACTAATTATTGACGTTCTGAAGATAAACTGGATGCTGCAACAGCTACCTTCTTGGGTTTAGGTGTTGTTCCTTCACACAATTCATGCCTGAATCTGAGGTGTACAGTATTTTTTTTTTTTTTGAGACAGAGTTTCACTCTGTCACCCAGGCTGGAGTGCAGTGGCATGATCTTGGCTCACTGTAACCTCTACTTCCTAGGTTCAAGCAATTCTTGTGCCTCAGCCTCCTGAGTAGCTGGGGTTACAGGTGCCCGCCACCATGTCTGGCTAAATTTTTTTGTATTTTTAGTAGAGATGGGGTTTCACCATGTTGGCCAGGTTAGTCTCAAACTCCTAACTTCAGATGATCCACCTGTCTCGGCCTCCCAAAGTGCTGGGATTACAGACATGAGCCACCATAACTGGCCGCGGTGTACAATCTTTAAGTGCCTCATTTGATCAATACCAGTGGCATTTCATCTTTTGGCCATGGCACTCTAGTTATACTTTCTCTTGTGTTTGGCAGGGCAGCCGCATCTGCCACAGATCACCCCCTGAAGTTGGTAGGCCTTGGCACCACAGCGGCAACACGTTTACTTCTTATTGTGACACTTTTCAAATGATGAATATCTTTCATTGTCTTGTATCTATGGCCGAGACCAGACATTTCTCATCTTCTTGACCTGTAGTCTCAAGCACAATTTGCTCCATTTTCATTTGTCAAACATAATTGTACACTATGCACAATATATTCAGCTAGGTAATGTCCGTGCATGTTAAAAGTAGGTAAATATGTTTACCTTAAGGGGCAAGATTAAGCCTATCAATTTACAATGTGCAACCATTCCAGAAGTTCCATAAAAGAAGTTAGAAAATGCCTAGCACAACAGATGCCTGGCTGTTTTCCCTCCAGGTTTACTCTCCATCTTCTCCATTCTCCTCCGTGCCCACCAGGTGGACCTCCGTGACCTCTATCAACAGGCTTCCTTGCCTTCTAGACTCCCATCCTCTTTTTCCTCTCCAATAGTGAACCGAGGGAGGAAGATTTCCCCAACTCCCTTCATGTAGGGTCACCTTGGACTGACTGCATTTTTCCACAAAGTACACGAGTCCTCTCAAGGCAGCTGCTCTGAGGGAATTTGTTTTTTAGACAGAGTTTTGCTCTAGTCTCCCAGGCGGGAGTACAGTGGTGCGATCTCGGCTCACTGCAACCTCCGCCTCCTGGGTTCAAGCAAATCTCCTGCCTCAGCCTCTTGAATAGCTGAGATTACAGGCACATGCCACCACGCCCGGCTAATTTTTGTACTTTCAGTAGAGACATGGTTTCACCATGTTGGCCAGGCTGGTCTCAAACTCCTGACCTCAGGTGATCCACCCACCTCGGCCTCCAGAGGTGCTGGGATTACAGGTGTGAGTCACCGCCCCCAGCCATGAGTGATTTTTTTTTTAGAGGTTTCAGGAACTCCTCCCTCCCCTCTCCCTTCAGGCTCAGGGACAGTAATAGTTCTTAAAGTCCTGCACTATCCCTGTGGTTTTCCTCACCCTACCCATACCATTCTAAACAATCCCCTTATTAGTACCTCCTTGAATATTCTTAACTTGAGTGTGCTACTTCCTTTGGGGCCCTGAGTGAATACCTATTTAAGTACAGTTTACAGAACTAAGAAAGTTGGCTTTCTTAGAGCTAGCCCAGGTGCCTTAGCTTCAGGTCCATGTCATCTTCCTAGAAGTCAGTAACTTCCACATGGTCATTACTTTAAAGGTATGAAAACCATCTTCTGGGCCTTACATGTGCTTTGTAGGTAGAACAAATGACAAGAGGCAACTTGGAAGGTTCTGCAGGCAAAATTCTTATTATCAAAATTGCTGCTAAATTTTAGAACTCTCTGATTTTCTACCTTATATTAGGCATTTATTCTAGCAAGAGGTAAATTATCCCTGGAAGAAAGAGAGAAAGTTGTCATTCAAAGACATTTGTGTTAAATGAGTTTCAGATGTTTCTATTTTGGCTGCTGGCTGCAAGCCTGGTTTGAGAAAGAGGAAGATAAAATCCATCTAGATTCTAGAATAATAGTTCTCAAAGTGTGTGAGGAAGATGGTTTTCACTGTCTTCTGGAAGGCATTTTGGAAATTGTGGGCAGTCTTTGTGAGCCAAGGGCCAGAGATGCTAGTCTGCCTGTGGTAAAGGGATGGCTCCACACAACAGAGAATAACTCTGTGGGAACTGCAATGTTCTAAGAACATTCATGTTGCTGAGAAACGTGTTAATAATTACCCAGACAAAGGGCTTATGTTTTCTTTTATGGAAAGAAAGAAGGGAAGAAGGGAAGTATGGAAAGGAGAAAAGAAGGAAGAGGAGGAAGGAGAAATGGAGGGGGGTAGGAGGGAGGCACAGCAGGAGGGAGGGAAAGAAGAGAAGGAAAGAAAAGGAAGAAGGGAAAGTAGAAGAGAAGGAAGGGAGGAAAAAAGAAAAAATGAAGGAAGGAAGAAAGAAAGGCTTTAATCCTCACTGAAATTTCCAGGAATGCAACTGCCATATAAACTGAGGGACATCGTACATTATTTTGTTTGAATTTTACCAAGCTGGTTACAGGTAGAGAAAAACAACACAACTGTCAGTCTGCATTTGTAGCTGTAGCATTCAGCGTGAGTCTACAAACATATTCAAGAGCTATAACCTCATTGTATCTTAATCTAGTGAGGTTGTATTCTACAGTCCATATTGAAATTTGTAAAGAAAATCTCCCTGCACAAGATTTTTTAAAAATTAATGTAACACACCCATGGAAATCTAATAGATACATACAAAGAAAGCAGTTACAATTATTTCTTTTCCAGATCGTCGAAGGTATATATAGCAAAGTACCCAGCATAGAAAAGGGCATTGAATTTGATGAGATTTGGGACCCACAGATCTAAAGTGATGTGTTCTGATGGCTGCAGGTACCACTGGGGAGGAGGTCCACTGCAGGGAAATCCCTCTTGGGGGAAAATAGCCATGAAAAAAGTTATGTGGAAAGAATGAGAGGGAAGTGACAACAATAAGGCCTAGTGTGTGGCAGAGGCCTTCTAGTGTGTACAAGTCCTCAGAGTGGGCCCTATTCCTTGTTAACAATTTTTTTAAAAAATTCCTGACTTTTTTCAGGAGCCTGCGGCACTGGTTTATCTCTCAGTATCATCTGTCATGGAGTGGATGTTCAGTGAATGTCAAAGAAAATCATTCAACAACACTCTCTTTGAATAAATTAAAGATATTACCACTCATTACTGGAAACATCGTTCAAACAAGCAACCATGATTTGTAACTTCTTTACAAAGAGATCCTGCAATATTTTTTATCACATATGGTAACTTTGGTGAGTATAATTTCCTATATAACTTCAAATCTAAAATGTAGTGTTTGCAGCCGGGTGAAAGGTTATTTGACCAAATTGAAGGCCTCAGGGCCCCAAATAAATCAGGAGCTGACTTGTTTTGTTATGCTCATTATGTTTCACTTCTTGACAAGTTAGGAAATGTCTTGGGTATTTTTTAATGTCCTGTTTGAATGACAGAGATTAATAAGTCATCTGGAAACAGAGCTTCTTTATTAAGAACAAAAACTCAATGAAAGCTGAACCCCGAGACCCACTCCCTTCACCTGACATGCTCCTGCTCATGCTTTAGATCTCAAGCCCTTCCGTGACCCCTGAGTCTGGGTTATGAGTCCTTCCTCTGGCTTTCCCAGGATCTGATACACTGACACAGGAGCTATAACAAGGGTAATTGCTTTGATTACTTACCTATGTCTCCCAGTAGACTCTTGAGGTCTCTCATTGTTTCGCTTGCATTTGGCACACAGGTGTCAGTGCTTAGTCATTCAACAAGTTATGCATTTGTGTAGTACAAATGACAACATTGGCTTCGACGCTGTTCCACGGAGCAACCAAGGAGAGGTGCGCCTTCACACATGGTTCCCACTGAACACCATCTAACACAACTTCTGTGCGTTCTACATTTTCTCCTCCAGCCCCAAAGCTCCTCTGCTTCATCTATTAGCTTTTATCTCCAATCAAGTTGGGACTAGGAAGCATGAGAGGGCTGGGAGGGAGAAGAGGTACTATTCTTAAGTGTTTGTTTGCTTGTACAGTTTGATTTTAGTAAGGCTCTATCTCTTTTCTGTTTCAACTCCCTATTCAGCCTTCAGTCAGTTGTGAGAAAAAGAAAACTGGTTTGGTTTGGTTTGAGAAAATGTTAGTTTGATTAGTCAGACTTTCTCAAATGTTAGCATGCTGGGCCTCTGGGGTTTCTCATTAGGGAGGCCTGAGATGGAGCCCAAGAATTTGCATTTCTAACAAGTCCCCAGGTGATGCTGGTATTGTTGGTCTAGGGACCACACTTGGAGAATCATTGGCTGAGTGAGAATAGTTTCAGCAAATGTTATCTCCTCACCAGGTACTTGTCTTTAAAGATTGTGAGTAACAAAACAATCTGAGTAACAATTGCGAGTAACAAAACAAAAAAGAAATTAGTCTCCTGTCATAAAAGATTTGCAGATACCAAGAAGTAGATAGAATCTAAAGTACCAAAAGAGGCCTAAATATATGCCAAACTCCTTAAGACAAACCTGGTTCTATTCTTTAGGTGAGGCTGAGCAGCCACATTGGGACCTGGCAAGAAATAGTAGAACTTTCTGAGGCCCAGAGCCTCGTTCATCCTCAAGTAGGCCTGCTCACAGTGATGCCCACGTCTCAATCCTGTCTGAATGGGAACTTCACAATCCCCACTAATCTGGCTGAATCTGAAGACCATCCAGTGCATCTGCCTATTTTCCAAAACATTTGTTTTTGAGCTCACATTTAATAGTTATCATATATTACCTGCTAGGAACAAAGCTTCCGACAAGAAATGGAGTTGAAATGTCTATCTTACATGTGTGCTTTTTCTTTTTTTTTTTTTCTTTTTTTTTCTGATTTTTATTTATTTTTTATTGTACTTTAGGTTCTAGGGTACATGTGTAGATCATGCAGGATTGTTGCATAGGTGCACACATGGCAAGGTGGTTTGCTGCCTTCCTCCCCCGGCCCCCACCAGTCACCTGTATCTGGTATTTCTCCCCACGTTATCCCTCCCCACACCCCTGCTGTCCCTCCCCTAGTCCCAACTGACTGCAGTGTGTGATGCTCCTCTCCCTGTGTCCACCACGTGTTCTGTTCAACACCCGCCTTAATTTTTCTTATTCTGTGTAAGTATGTGATATTTGTAAGGTTGAGAATAAAGACTAAAGTTAGAAAGAGAACACTACATTAATCATGCAGCTCCTGTGTAACCTTCGTTTGTCAAACCCAGCCTGAATGGTTTTGTAAAGTATTATGTTGCTGTATCCATGACTTATTAGACTTCAGTGATCACTTTCTACTTTATCCATTTAAATAATCCCTAACATCATCCAAAGTTCTGTTCTTGGTGCATAAGTGCTCAGACAAAAAAGCTGTTAAAGCCTTATGTTTTTATCAATATTTTATTTTACTACAGAGCGTTTGTCTCACTAAGCTTAAGTCCCTTGAACCTTTAAAATCATACTTAAGATATAAAATCTGATGGTGATATACATATGGCTAATTTATCTTTTAGTTAAATCCCACATTAAAGTATACAAACAATTGTAAATTATCTAAAATTATAATACATAAGTAAAACCAATAGACACAATAAACTGATGTTAAGAAATTACACTAAAAAAACACACTAATATAGAACTGCAAGACAATAACAACAGAAATGTTTACTCATAAAATCTAGTTGGCAACATTAATGTACATTAACAAATAGGCCTGGCACGGCAGCTCATGCCTGTAATCCCAACACTATGGGAGGCCGAGGTGGGCAGATCACCCGAGGTCCAGAGTTTGACATCAGCCTGACCAACACGGAGAAAACCTTGTCTCTATGAGTAGTAAATTTTTATAGTCTGGTATTGATCAGTTTTGAAGGGGATGGGTTGCCTGGGCCTTGAGGACTTTCCATTCTTTGCTACTGTGTTTAAACTAAACTTCTTTCTCATCCAAGAAGTTTAAGGGATTGGCAAAGAGAAAGGAGTTCTGACTTTTAAACTCAGAAATGTAGGACTCACAGGTATAAACGGAATTTGACTGAGGAAAGCCTTGGCAAGATTTGTGAACTTATACATGTGGTAAGGCCATTGCTTTATTAGAAGTACTAACAATATCATTTATAATACAAAAGGCTGGGCTAGCCTCTTGACCACATAAAATCTTAACTGACTCCCACACTGGGGTATATATTCCTATTGAAAAGTATGCAATTTAGTCCAATGTATGTTACTCTAGACTGGTCAGCACATTGCAGAAGTAAAGCAATTTAGCAGACTCTCTAGAGATCGCTTCAAAAATTTTTTTTGAGACAGGCTCTTCTTGCCTGTCACTCAGGCTAGAGTGCAGTGGCATGGACGCTGTACCCTCGACCTCCTGGGCCCATGTAATCCTCCTGCTTCAGTCTCCCGTGTAGCTGGGACCACAGGCACGCACCACTACGTCTGGCTAATTTTCTTTCTTTCCTTTTTTTTTTGGTAGAGACAGGGTCTCACTTTGTTGCCCAGGCTGGTCTTGAACTCCTGGGCTCAAGTGATTACCCTGCCTCCTTAACGTCCCCAAGTGCTCGGATTACAGGTGTGTGAGTCACTGTACCTGGCCCAAGAGTCTGTTTTTTAAAAATTAACTTACTGGTCTAGTCTCTTTTCTTTCTTCTCTTTTGATAATCTAACCTACATATTATTCTAGATTTTCAAACAGAACTCTAATCACATTATTCTACTCCAAAAATTTTAACAACCCTCCATTGTCTACCAAATAAACTACAAATTACAGCCTGGCATTCAATGATGTCTACAAAAATAGCCTCAATCGATCTTTCCTGATTTATTTTCTGGCATTGCTCCTACAGACATATACTTCCACAAGATCAGTCCCTCTGCAGGCCCTGGTTATTAGGAAACAGTGGGATAGTTCTGGTTGCTGCCCCAGAGATAGAGGAGGAACAAAAGAAAACAGCCAGCTCCCCATCCCAGCAGAGAGGCTGGGAAGTGAACACTGCTTCATCATCTTTCTGAAACACAGATTTGATGTTATGCTCTTGCTTAAAATCATTACACTGAGATATTTTTAAACTTAGAATCTATAGACCAGGAGGTGGCTAGAATATCAGGTTTCTGTGAACTTAGACTGGGAACAAAATTGTATCTTTGTTTTCAATAATCAGTAGTTGAAATTTAGCATTTTCTTCAATAAGTGTGGACCATAAACTACAGTATTAGCACTCCCTGTGTCTTTGTTACCAATAGAAATCTGTTATTTTCACATCACATTAAAGTTGCTGCAGGCATTTCAAAACACAATTTATAGTCATCACTGCTTAGAAATTATATAATTAGACCTGCTACTATATTTTATTTAATGCATAAAGTGCATATATATCACACATTTCTTTTAATACTTTAAAAACTTAAAAAATAAGTTTCCTTTACATTACTATGCATTTTATTTTATACAATTAAGAACATTTTTCTGAGACTGAGTCTATAAGCCGGACTGCCAAAGAGGTCCACTGGGTAAAGAGGTTAAGAACCCTTTTTTGTATTTATTAATTGCTTGTAGTATTATATAATTTAAACTCTTCAGCATGGAATTCAAGACTCTTCATAATCTGTTCACACCCACTTTATCATCTTCATCTCTGCCCCACCTTTACTTTCCATACTATGCTCTAGCCATACTACACAACAATAACTCGCTCTTACCTGGGGGCAGATAGACAGGTTTTTGAATTAACTCTAGTTAATAGACGGCAGCTATACACTGTCTTAGTCTTTACCTCATAGAGCTTCTCTGCCTGCCAAGTGAATTCTTTGTTTTAAAGGCCTATTTTCCCTAACACGGTAATTTTCGATCCTAATAGAACTGTATTTTAAATATCTTTATATGTCATTACTAACTTAAAAGATTAATAACAGAAAAAGATTCTAAATTGGTAAGGAACTGTGTGTAGTAATCTCTAGGGGAGTGGAGGTTAGTGTTTGCATCTCATACTTTGGTTTAGGTCTGAATGTTGGTCTTTGCATCTCATAAACTGGCTTAGCTCTGATCATTTTGCGGATAGAGTGGGGATGGCCTTTGTGTTGTAAGGCTGGAGACAACATCCAATTCTGGATGAAAGGGAAAGAGAGAAGAAACTAAGTTGGATCTGATAAACACTGAGGAATAAACAGTGCCGAAGGGAAAGACAAGAGTGGCTCCTTCTCCCATTTCCCAGACCAGTTAATTCAAAACATAACGCCGCTCAGGTTTCTCATTCAATTTCCAAGCATCTCTGTAGCTACATGACCTCCATATTAATGTTACAGAGCTAACTCCCTCAACTTCTCTCTAGTTTAGTGGGTTTCAATCCTTAGCATTAGAGTCACCCGTGGATCTTTTAAACAGTACTGACACCTGGCACAACCCAGAATTTAATTGGTCTAGAGTGGGGCAACAGCATTGGTTTTAACAAAAAGTTTCCCAGGTGATTCAAATGCACATACAAGGTTGCGTTCCACTAGTGCTCTTGATCTTATAAATTCCCTCACCGTCGAATAGTCCACTTGTCGGTTTTGAGTCTTCTACCTATACAGAAAACTTTTCTGAGGGCCATATTCTCGTTCCTTTCTCTTACTTTGTAACGATGCTTTTTTAATGGGACGTCTACACCAATATGGTTTCCATCAGGTTTATTCTACTTCTCTTTTGACCCTTTCAGACCACCACTGTCACATCCTTTTGCACCCGTTATTCTGCTTTTACCTCCTATTTCTTTGACCAGGTACTGATTAATAGTCTTTTAACACAGTCCTCTAAAAATGGCCCAAAAGTCACCCAGGAAAGGGCTTCCTCACGTTCTCCTACTACACAATCAGGGACCCCTCTTCTGAGCGCAGACAGCATCCCGGGCATTTTTCTCTATAATCGCTTGATCGTACTACCACTGTAGATTCTCTTACGGTCTCCTACATAACAGCACTTCAAAAAGCTGAGACTTATTTCATTCGCTTCTGACATCCTGGAACCCAAGGCATAGAAACCACTCAGTGAAAAAGTCTGAAGAATGAATGGAAACGAAGACTTGGAAACGGAGGTCGGGGCGGGGACAATGGAGCGGGGGGTGGGCGGAGAGGGCGCGAGCGTTTGAAAAGGGGCGGGGGCTGTGGCCGACGGCGCCGAGAATCCAGGTACAGAATCGGGAGGGGGTACAGATACGCCAGAGTCTGAGTGGGCAGGAAAGCGATCCACTGCCAGGACAAACTGAGACAAACCGAAGAGAGGAGGAGGCTTCTTACCTGCCTCGGGCCTCACCACCCCAACCAGCCTTCAGGCATCTCAGTATTAGTCGGAAAGCGACAGCTACGGTCGCAAACCCAGAGTTTTCTTCCCCAACCTTGCGACATCCCTCTCCAGTGGAGGGAAGATTCTGAGGCCGAGTTTCCCTCTCTGCCGTAAGGTGAGGAAGAAAAATTTGGGCGGGGCCGCCTGGGGCGTAGGAAATGGGGCGTGTCCGCGCAAGCGCAGGCCGTACTCTTCGATGGCGTCACGTGCGGGGGCGGGACCGGGCGGGGCCGACCCAGGCTGGCAGTAGGGGGCGTGGGAGGTAAGTGCGCGCGCGCCTGCTCGCCTGCAACCTAGGAGTCGCACGGGGCGGGGCCGTGTTCGCGGGGTCGGGGACGCACGGGCCGAAGCGGACAAGGGACGCGGCGGCGGTTGTCTGTGGCTGTTGAGCGAGTATAGAACAGCCAGGACCACGAGAGGCGGCGGCGGAGGCAGTAGCTGCACCGGCAGAGGCGGCCGCAGCGGTTGAGGCGGCGGTCTAACGCGTGCTCTCTGGGCGGGGTGCGGCGGGGGATGTGCCTGCCCAGGCCGGGCGGAGTCTCTCTGACAGGGCGGGGGATGCGCAGCGGCCGCTCGCCAGGACCCTGAAGCGGCTGGGCCCACCCTCCCGGAACCGTCCGACCCTCGGTGGCCTCGGCCTCTGCTGCCATCTCCGGCCCGACCCTGGGGTCGAGGGTGGGAGGCAGCTTCCGCCGAAGAGGAGGGGGCTGCGGTGGCCACCGCGGCGGAGCCCGAGGTAAGACCCGCCCAAGCGCCCAGCGGCCCTACAGCCCGTCCCGGCCCACGTCTCAGCCTCGCTCTTTGGCTCTGGTCGGGCCGCCCCGCCCCGCCCCAGCGGAGACGCCCCGCGAGCGGGTCTGCGCCGAGCCTCCCAAACACCCGATCAGGACCCCGGATCCCCCGTAGACCCCACCCCCCGTATCTTCCATTGGCCGGGCACCATTCCGGCCCTCCAGCCTCCCCGGAGATTCTTTCACGGTCCCCCCAACCCAGCAGACCCCAATAGAACCCTTCAGAGTCCCTTAGGACTCTTAATGGAGCTCCAGGACTCCGTTACATCCTCCCTTGGGCTGACCTGATCACAGTTCTTTAGACAGAGTCTCGACCGCCCCTAACCCTTTGCGTCCTCCAGCTGCCC
Source organism: Cacajao melanocephalus (assembly GCA_963573385.1). Lineage (NCBI taxonomy): Eukaryota > Metazoa > Chordata > Mammalia > Primates > Pitheciidae > Cacajao > Cacajao melanocephalus. The sequence goes on along the minus strand of CAUYLG010063140.1, from coordinate 7,530 downwards.
CTCGCCCTTCCCTTCTTAGTGGACCCCCTCCTAGCTCTCTCATCGCCTAGCCGGCTAGCGCTAACCTAGCCATCACGGCTTTCAAATAGCCGCTGTCATGGTGCTCTTACTCCCAGTAGATATGATGTCAGCCCCTCTAGATACCGTCGCAGACTTTGGCCTCTCTCCCACCCCCGACTGTACCCTCTCTCACAGACCTCTCCTCTAGCAAACCTTGTTATCTTTCTCCTCAGTCGCGATCCTTTCTTTGGTCGAAAGGGCTTTGCCATGAAATCCTGAGGGAATATTCGCTTAACCTAGTGTATTCCCGCCGGTCTGGCTTTAGGGGTCCGACCGAGACCCATGTTGGGAGGGTTTGGGCTGGAAAAAGCGGGAGGCAGAGTAAAGAGCTATGGAAGCATGGGGCCGGTTGTGTGCGTGCCACTATAAGGTCACAGAGCCTGCGCCTTGTCTTGTCTATTCTGTAGAACGTGTGAGGTTGTCCAGCTCTGACCGTTTAGGGGCCTCTGTAAGGATTAAATCACGTTACGCTAGGGGATATAACTACGTCTTCTTGTAGTATTACTTCACCTCCTTGTCGATTGCTACAGATACTGGAACTGTTTTTTCTTTTCTTTTTTTTTTTTTTTTTAAAGGATACCGGGGGTCATTTTTGAATTCGTTGTTTTTGGATTTGCTAGAAAAATAAGATTTGTAGCTTTCCTTAATCCCTGAATACTTCGATGTCAGTTTAATAAAAAACTTCTGCTGCCTGGCGTTGCTGTCTTGTTTCTCCAAGAAGCAAGTACAGAAATCATGCAATGTTCACTGAGGTCATTACCAACAACGGCCTTCTCAATAGTAAAATGTTGAATAAAATGTTTGTTGAAGTTGAGCTCCTGAGCTGTCAAGAAGGAAATGTAATGTTGCATCAAAAGATCAGTACGTGATTTTAATATTGGTATAAGGATGAAATGCAAAGAGGTCTTTGTAGTCATACTTTAAAGTTTTTTATTGTGTAACAGGAGGAGAAAATCACATTAAAATTACAGATAGTAACTAGACGTAAAAGTCAAAAGTTTCAGAAGAGTAATGTGGTAAAAAGTTTCTGTTCCTCCTTCATTCTCTGGCCACCCATTTTCCCTCTTTAGAGGCAACCGCTATTTCCAGCTTCATGTGTATCCTTTCTGTGTTATTTCCAGAATATGTAAACCTATACATTTATATTTTTAAGACACTATACACAAATGGTTGCATACTTTACACTCTATACACAGCCTGTTTTTTCACTTAATACTACATCCTAGAGATCATTCACTAACAATACATATGGAAGTGCTTCAGTTACTGGCTGGATAGTATTCTGTTTTTGTGGATTGAAAGTTATTTTTGGTGTTTTGCTTTTAACAACAGTGCTGCATGCTTTTCTTTTAATGTTTCTGCGGTTATGCATGTTTAAATAATTTTTTGATTTGAACAAAATTCCTGATGATTCTTTTATGTTGAACCTACAAAAATGATGTAACTAAATTTCTCGTTGAACCTCTGAGCTTACACTGTGATCAGCTGTGATGATTATAATATCTGTCAAATAAATTATGGAAGGATTTTAAAGCAGGGGACTGGAATAGTCAGATTTGCATTTTAAACCAGTCATTCTGGCTGCAGTGATGAGGGTGAATTGAAGAGTAGAATAAGGCTAAAGGTAGGAATACTAGGGTAATCCAGGCAAATGGTGAGACTGGATCTGAACTTGGGTATTGGGAGTTGATTTGGTGATTTTATTATATTTGGGGTTGCAGAGAAGTTGCATGGAGGATAAAGTCTAGCTTTCTGGCTTGTGCCTTTCAATAAGGTGGGGAATCCCATGAAGGAGTGGGATTTTATTTTTATTTCGTCAAGGAAGAGGGATAGAGGGGTTAATTTGTGACATGTTCAGTTTGGGTGACTGTAGTTCTGTTAGATGTAGATGGCCATTAGGCAGTTGGATTTGTGGCTGAAGCTCAGTATCAGGTTCTGGGTTCATACTAATAGATTTTGGAGGCAAAATCATACAGATGGGAAGAGAAAAGGTTTTAGGATGGAAACCTAACATTTAAATTACAGGTAGAGTTGAATGTTTAAATTAGATGATTAAGTCCCTTAAAATCTTACTCTAGTTTAAGCATTAACAGTGAGATTCACCATCTAATATATGAAATTTTAACTGTTATTTTCCTAAAATAACTAAAAAGTTATTTTAGTAGTATATAGTTCCTGGTGGAAATTGGGTAAACTTAGATTTCTTTCTTTTTTTTTTTTTTTCCTTTTTTTTGAGACGGAGTCTTGTTGCCCAGGCTGGAGTGCAATGGCACGATTTTGGGTTCACCACAACCTCTGCCTCCCAGGTTCAAGCGATTCTCCTGCCTCAGCCTCCTGAGTAGCTGAGATTACAGGCATGCGCCACTATGCCTGGCTAATTTTGTATTTTTAGTCGAGATGGGGTTTCTCCATCTTTGTCAGGCTGGTCTTGAACTCTCGACCTGAGGTGATCCATCCACCTCGGCCTCCCAAAGTGCTGGGATTACAGACTTGAGCCACTGCGCCTGGCCAGTTTTTAAAAAAAGTATCTCAATAGAAGTTAACGATGTAAATCCCATCTTTCCTAATCATTTGGATTATACTACATGGAAATTTGTTGAATCTTTAATAATTGCAGAGAAGTGTAGGAGGTTTGAAAATATGGTTTTCCAGGAATATTAAGGTTTTTAGTTGGAATGATTTTTAGTTATATTATCAGTTTGAAATAAATGTTAGTCAAAGACTTTTCAGACTTTTCAGACATTTTAAAAACCACGATATTGACTTAATGTATTGATTCCTAAATCTAGAACTGCTGTCTAGAGTGCTTGCCTTTGGTCTAGACCCCTGTAAAAGCACTGCCTAATGGACATCACCACTTTGATTCACATTTCACAAACACTTCAATCCAAACATTTAGGAAACAAAACTTTTCCTGCCTCTTTTTTCCCCAAAACAGTGGGGAGGGAGCTGAGAGCAGAAACTGCAACGAAATTGTTTCTTCCTCCCGATTTCCTGTCTTAATTAATGATACCACTCTTTCCTCATGAAACCTTCAGGAACCTGGGAATTGCCCTCCACTTCACTCTGTACTTCACTGCCAACATCCAGTTTGTCACTAAGTCTTGTATATTTTCCCTCATAAATTTCAGGTCATTCCTTATTACATTTTGTTGCTTCTATCTTGTTTTAACTCAAAATATCTGTTTGTTGGGCTTCTGTAATGCTGAGTGGTCTTCTTGCCTTCTGTCTTCTGCCTTTTGTCATGCCCTCCAGTTCATTCTCTTCACTGCTGTTGGAGTAAATGTTCTAAAATGCTCTTTTAGTTAGCCTCTTTCAGTTGCAGGGAAAAGACTCAAATTACCTTAAGTAATGAAGTGCGTATTGAAAGGAACCACACACAAGGGAACCCAGGAAAAGTTAAACAACTTACTCTCAAGACGAACAAGAACCTAATAAAGCTGAAAGCAGAAGACAGACTTCACTCCAGTGCTCCATTGTTAACTTGTCCTAGATACCCTTTCTTTCTCCTCCAGTTTTTTCTCTCCTATGTCTTAGCTTCTGTTTATTCCTAATTTCTGCTCCTTGTAACTACTATGTGACCCCCATGCCAACATCTTGCCTCCTGGCTGTGATTATTTTAACTTCAGCTCCTGTTGATAACCTCTTCCTTTTCCCTAGGATTTTCTGGTTTGAATTACCAAGAAACAATTACTTTGGCTTGGCTTTTTTCTCATCGATTGCTAGCAAGTCTGTGTCTCTGTGTACTTAGGGTATGCCACCACTCTTGGCCGTTTAATGTTGACTGTGTGTTTGTATGTATATATGGGTATGGGGAAAGATCGTAATGTTGGAAAGTATGGGGCAGTGTACAGGCTAATTTACTACAAAATAGGGTTGTGAGCATGGCCCACACCAGAATTGACATGTATAGTACAGGTAAAAATCAAATCATGTCCTTTCCTATTGAAAAACCTTCAGTGATGTCTCATTGCTTTCAGGATAGAGTTTAAACTGTAGCATGGTGTGTATATGAGATCATTCATGATCCAATTCCTAATTCTGTAGTTTTTCTTCCCTTACTCTCTTCCTTAAATTCTTTAATCCACTCTTAATGACTTTAGGCTTTCTCTCAGGTAATGTGCTTTCTCTCTTGTCTTTACATTTGATGCTCTATTTTCCTAATTTCCACTTTCCCCTTTCTTTGCTTGGCTAATTTCTGTCTGATCTTTAGGATTCAGTTAAGGCGTATATTCTTCAGGAAGCTTTCCTTTACCCCTTTCAGATTAAGTTAGGTACCACTGTTGTGTGTGGCATGTAGTAATTACTTCTATCATAGCTCTCTAATGAAATTGCTGAATTACTTGTCTATTTTCTTCACTAGGGTTTAACTACTTTGGTAAGAGGGATGGTATCAGTGCTTTTCAGTAAGACAAGTTTTTAGATTGAGCATTTTAAAAATAAGTTTAAAAAAATTAAAAAAAATAGACAAGGTCTCACTATGTTGCCCAGGCTGGTCTTGAACTCCTGGACTTGAGCGATCCTCCCGCTTAAGCTTTTGAAAGTGCTGGGATTATAGGTGTGAGCCACTGTGCCCAGCCTAAAAATATAAGACTATAAATTATAAAATATACAAAAAGTATACAGCTCATAAATATATAGCTCAGTGAATTTTCACTAAGTGAACCTACCAGTGTAACCAACACCTACATCGTGATACAGAATATTACTAGAACTCTGCAAGCTACTTCATGCCTTCTTCTAGTCACTGATTCAGCTCATAGAGGATTTAATTACATGGGAAACCCTTTAACGTGTAGGTTTCCGTACCTGTTTTGTGTCTATCTTTAGACATACAAAGGGTATAGGTATTAGAATTTTGATTCTTTAGAGAGAACATACATGATTTATGTTATAGAAATAATTATGGCAGGGTTTCATATAATAGACAGGTTCAAAATAACATACTACCACTAAAGTTTATTTGTGAGATGTTATATTTAGGTAGATGTTCTTGTTTATACATTTAGTGTAATTTTGGAGTGGCAGAAAATAGTATGATAGAACAAAGTGCTGAAAATAGCCTATGAATTATAAGTGTTAAATACGCTTGGGATAGATAGGTACAGTGAACATATAAAGCACTTTCCAAGTAGTGTTAGGCCTCTGGGTTTTAATGTGAATTATGTTGCTGGCATATTTTGGCAGTGGGGTCATCCAGCGGGCAACTGAAGTATAATTTTACATGTACAGTGAGGAACAGACTAGCTGTCCTGTCATAGACAGCTGGTTTGCTAAAAATTGTGTGTGTGTGTTTTTTTTCGATTAGCAATAATTTTGGAGTGTATTTTTTCTCGATTTTGATTTTTCTTGACCTGTAAGATTATGTAGCTCTTTGAGTATATAACTGTATTCCTTTAAATATTCCTTTTCCTTAGATAGGCGTTTATATCTGTGAATCTTAAATCCATTAAGTAGAGACAATATGAATTCTCAAACCTAAATTTCTAACAGACCTGGATTCAAGTTCTAGCCTCATAACTTTTGAGATGTCATTTATGGGCAAGTCAGTTAACATTTGTGAGCTTCAGAACATTCATCTCTCAAATGGGGATAATTGGGAGATGGAGGTGGAGGTGGAGGTGGGAGGATCACTTGAGTGCAGGAGTTTGAGACCAGCCTGGGCAACATAGGAGACATTGCCTCTACAAAAATGATTTAAAAATTATTAAAATAGCTGATTGTGGTGGCATGCCCCTATGGTCCCAGCTACTTGGGAGCCTGAGGTGGAAGGATCGCTTGAGCCTGGGAGGTTGAGGCTGCAGTGATCTGTGATCATGCCACTCTACTGTAGGCTGGGCAACAGTGTGAGACCCTGACTCCAAAAAAAAAAAAATTGGGGATAATATTTGCCTCATAAGACTATCATTGGAGTTAAAACATTTTATGTAAAGCAGCAAGCACTAAGTAGGTACTCAGTAAGTCTTCCTTTTCCCTCTTGAATATGTCTATTTCTTGTTTTATTTATTTTTTTGAGATAGTCTCGCTCTGTCACCTAGGCTGGAGTGCAGTGGCACGATCTCAGCTTCCTGCAGTCTCTGCCTCCTGGGTTCAAGTGATTCTTGTGTCTCAGCCTCCCTAGTAGCTGGGCCTACAGGTGCATGTCACCAGGCCCACTAGTTTTTGTATTTTTAGTAGAGGCAGGGTTTCACCATATTGACCAAGCTGGTCTCGAACTCCTGACCTCAAGTGATCTGCGTGCCTCGGCCTCCCAAAGTGGTGGGATTGCAGGTGTGAACCATTGTGCCCAGCCTGTTTCTTGTTATGTTTAAATATGAAATCAAGAATTTTAAGAATTTCACTGTGTGGCATTTAGAATAAATGGCTAATCAAAGTTTATTGTTAAAAGAAGCAGATATTAGGACAGTCTACTCGCTGTCTTTCAAGTGTGATATTTTTCAGTTAAAATATTTCTTGTGACATCGGGGTATGTTAAAAATTTTTTGAAAAATACTGCAAAGAAATGCTTCTCTTCATGTCTTAGCATATAAGAGTAATGGATTTTAGAATGTATTTGATTCAGTGTGAGTTATCATAACAAAATGTGTTCTGTTTGCCAATGGCAAACATTCCTTAAATAATTGACAGATTTTAGTACTATTGCTGTTTGTAGTGTGTAAGTATTTGTTTGAAATCTGTTTACTTTTATTGATCAGATGATAGTGGGCTGAGTAATCTCTGGAATTTTCTTTTTGTTTTTTTCTTGAGACAGTGTGTCACTGTATTGTCCACGCTGTACTCAAAGTCCTGGGCTCAAGCAATCCTCCCACTTCAACCTCTTGAGTAGCTGGGACTACAGGTGTATGCCACTACGCTGCCTGGCTAGATTTTTTTTTTTTAATGTAAGGGAGAAAGTTCTTCAGGTAGACTGTGTGGACATGTTTATAAATGATTTTTAGATTGTATTTTTTTTTTTGCCTTATTTGCTTTTTTTTTTTTTTTTCCCCTGTGAGACAGAGTCTTGCTCTGTCACCCAGGCTGGAGTGCAGTGGCGCGGTCTTGGCTTACTGCAACCTCCACCTCCTGGGTTCAACTGATTCTTGATTCTTGTACCTCAGCCTCCTGAGTAGCTGGGATTACAGGTATATGACACCACACCCAGCTAATTTTTAGATTTTTAGTAGTGACAGGTTTCACCATATTGGCCAGGCTGGTCTCAAACTCCTGACCTCAAGTGATCCGCTTGCCTTGGCCTCCCAAAATATTGGGATTACAGGCGTGAGCCACTGCACCCAACCAATATTTTTGCCTTGTTTGCTTTTGCAACTCTGTTTTCTTCCTTCCCTTCCCTACTCTTTTTTTTTTTTTTTTTTTTTTTTTTTTTTTTTTTTTACCGGATTGTTTCTATTTTTCCAGGCTGGAGTGCAGTGGCACGAACTTTGAAAAAAAAAACCAACAACACCCCGGTTAAAAAGAAACCCCAGCCACACC
>CAUYLG010063139.1:28-104950 GCA_963573385.1 Cacajao melanocephalus | reverse complement strand
CCGGTGATGAAGTTTTTTCTGTTTCTTAGTTTTCCTTTGGCGGACGCCCCTTCCCCGCACAGCTGGACCTTCCCGGTTCAGCTGTGCTTACTGTGAAACTCTCAGTCCTCAGCGCTTCCAATTGCTGTTCTCCTTGTGGGGGCGGGACCAGCCGAGCCGGACTCAAAGGGCACCCCGTCCCGTATACTCCGCGCCAAGAAGCGCCGCGCCGGGGCGCAGGCAAAACAGCTGTGCCAGCCAAAAAAGTCATGCTGGCAACCCGTGTGGCTCCTCCACCGGGAATCTCCCAGTCTGTGGGCAACAAAAATTCGTCTGAAAGTGCGGCGTCCACTCGCTCTCTGGGCTTTCACTGGGACCTTCAATCCTGAGCTGTTGTTAATCGGCCATCTTGGATCTCTCTCCGGTTTATGCATTTTTAACTTGAGTGCACACTGTCAGATTTCTCTCCCAAGTACTTTAACAAGCCCAGCAGCCACTGGCATTCTAATTGTATATATTTATGTCATACAATGCAATGTTTTTATATGTATTTACAATGTGGGATGATTTTGAAAATAATTAGCATGTGTCACCTTACATACTTAATATTTTTGTAGTGAGAACATTTAAAACCTATTGTTTATCATAAAAAATGAGATATGGTATCAGTGAAATTGAAAGCAAAAAAAAGAATACAGAAAATCAGTGGAACCCAATCTAGTTCTTTGAAAATATTAATATCCATAAGTCTCTAGCCAAGCTAAGAAAAAAAGACACAATTGTAACTATCAGAAATCAAAGAGGATCTACCACTACTAGTCCCAGGAACATTAAAAGGATAAAGGGATATTATAAACAGCTCTAGGCCCCCAAATTCATAATTTATATGAAATGCACCAATCTTTTGAAGGACACTAATAAAACTCACTCAGGGAGAAATAGAAAATCTGAATAGGCTCATGTGAGTTATAATAATTATAAACATAAATTAAGTCAATAATCTTCCAAAAATAAACTGTCATCTGTGAAAGACACTAAAAAAAAATCAAAAGAGAAGCCAAAGACTGCAAGAACATCTTTGTTATACACATATCTGATAGTTGACTTGTATTAAAAATATACAATGAATGTTGAAAATTCAATAATAGGAAAGCAATGAGCACAAGAAAAGAGCAAGTGATGGATATGAACATCTCACCAGAGATGAGATACAGACGGTGAGTAAGCACACAGGAAGATGCTCACGGCCACTCCTCACTACGAGATGGCAAACCAAAACAATGAGGTGCCACGACACACATATTAAAAAACACAAACTTTTAAAAAGCCTGACAAAAGTCAATGCTGAAGAGGAAGCAGAGAAACAGAAACTCCAATTCATGGCTGATGGGAAGGCCAGGTGAATGAGTTTGGCAGCCTCTTGCAAAGCTAAGCATAGCTTGATTGCAGCACCCAGAAGCCACACTCCCGGCCACTTACACAGTTTATCTGAGTCTGCAAAAATCCGGTATGCAATGTGTAAGGCAGCTTTCTTCATGACCACCAAAACCTGAAAACAAAGCTCCTTCCACAGGTGGATGGACAAACAGACCCTGGTGCATCCCTACAATGGGAAATTATTCAGCACTAAACAGAAGTGAGTTACTAAGCCTAAGGAAGATATGAAGAAAACTTAAATGCATATTTCCAAGTGAACAAAGCTAAGCTAATCTGGAAAGGCTGTATACAGTGTTATTCCAATTCCATGACATTATCTTAAAAAGCTAAAGTAAAATGCCAATGAAGTGATGAGGATTGCCAGGGGCTCAGTGTGTGTGGAGTGAAAAGAGATGAATTGGCGAAGCGCGGAACTTCCTTCAAGCACTAAAACTATCCGTACAATACTGTAATGCAGCAAAGGAATTTGACAAAATCCAACATTTATCAATACTCGTGATTAAAAACTGTCAGCAAACCATGGTGGATACATAGACTTAGGCAGTTGTCAAAACCCACAGAATTTTACAGCGCAAAAGGTGAAGCTTTAATACACACAAGTTTTTAAAAAGTTGCTTAGGAGGTAGGAGGATGCCAGGAAGAAATGCCAACTGTGACAAGTGAGTCCAATTTATTACAAATGCATGAAACACCCTCACTGAGGGACGAAAAGAGGTGCTGACCTCAGTCACTTTGGAAATGAGGGGACATCATAAAACTACACGCAAAAGGAACTTCACATCAGCACTGTACTTTTGTTGATAAAGTTGTGTCTCTCAGAGGTTGGGTTAATAATTCTAATACCACTGTGCATATATATGCCCAACATAGACAGACATAGTTACACATGGAAACATTTTGTGACGTGTACATACATGGGTAAGTAAACACACATTTCATGAGATGTGTATATACATGGGTTAGTTAGTACACATACCATAGTTTTTCTCTGGCACCTGATAGGGCCTAAAAGAAAAAAATACCTCAGTGGCAACTGGCACCCCTGGCACCCACATCTTATTTCCTAAGACCATTTCCCAATGGAAGGAACCAGGATTCCTTGGAGAAATAGCTGATTCTAGGACTGGAGTAGAAAATATACAATGAACCAGGAAGTAAAAAGATGATAAAAATAAACACATGAAAACGATGAGTCCACGGGGATGTGCAGAAGGAACATAGCAACCAACTGAAACCCCCAGTGACCAAAACTGTGACAATTTGATCAGCAAAATAAACAAATTAGTGTTGGGTTATAACTCAAAGTGTAAAACACCATATCCATGATTCCATATTGATATACATGATCAAAGAAAGAATAAAGGAAAGAAAGAAATGGGGAGAAGAGACAAATTGTTCATGCAGTAGAAGTCCAGAAAATGTATGTAGATGCTGTGACCTCGATCAGGGGTTTATAACTTCCCATCCTTCGTGTGTGGCTGTATGTAGATGCTGTGACCTCAATGAACGGTGTATAACTTCCCATCCTTTGTGTGTGTGGCTGCATGTAGATGCTGTGACCTCGATCAGGGTGTAAAACTTCCCATCCTTCGTGTGTGGCACACAGTAACTTCCTCCAAGTCAGGCAATGTAGAAATGGGGTAAAAAGAAGCACTTTGCCCTGGAGAAACCTGGTGACTCTCCCCCAGCCAGGTGCCTGTGGTCAGTTCAACAGTCATCAATCTTGTGGAAAGCATGATGTGACCCCTAATACGATATCATGGAAGAGTCCCTTCACCTCTGTGGTCTTCCTCCCAGTAACCCATAAACTTAGTATCATCATGAAAAAAAACATATAAATTTAAATTGCATGTTTTAACTCAATTTTGTGAAATATCCTACAAAATATTTGACCACTACTCCTCAAAACTGTCAAGGTTGTCAACAACAAGGGAAGTCTGGGAAACTGCTGCATCTGAGAGCTCAGGACTAGAGGAGACGCAACAGCTAAACGTCATGTGGTGTCCTGGATGGGATCCTGGAGCAGCAAAGGGGCACAGGTGACAACTAAGAAAAGTGAATAAACGATGGGCTTCAGTTAATAATAATGAGTCAGCATTGGCTCATCCGTGTGATAAGTAAGCCATGCCAATGTGAGACGCCAACAACAGAGGAGCTGGTGACAGGCATGTGGGAGTGTGGTAATATCTTCACAAGCTTTCTGCAAATCTAAAACTGTTCTAAAAACTAAAATCTATTTTTAAAAAGATGATATAGATAATTCCCAATTACATTCAGAGATTTTTATGCCAGTTTTTTCAGTAATTGATAGATTAAGTAAATAAAAATTCAATAAGGATATAAAAGAAAAACATAACATGTTAACCAACTTGACCTAATTTTCATTTATAGAGCACTACACCTAAATGCAAAAGTCATAGACTTCTCAAGTGCAAATGAAACTTTCTTCAAGACAGCCCATATGCTGGGCCATAACAAAGGTTTAAGAAATTTAAAGAATTAAAAAACATAAAGAGTATATACTTTGTCTAAAATGGAATTAAATTAGAAATCAATAATAATAAAATACCTAAACATTTAAAAATTTGTAATATACTTCAAAATAAACAATGGATAAAGAGAAACTCTCACGAAAATTAGAAATATCTGGAATTTAATAATTATACAAGCATAATTTATTAAAATATATTAGAGTCACCTACAACAGTATATATTATAATTGGAGGTTTTAAAATGTATGTATTATAAGCAGAGGTTTTAAAATCAATTAGCTAAGCTGCTCTTTCACAAATGAAAAGAGCAAGTTAAAACTAAGATAATTAGAAAAGATAGTAAAAAAAAGGAAAAATTAGTTGAATTAAAAAAGAAAAGATAACATTAGTTTTTGAAAAGCTTAACAAAATTGATAATTAAAGGAAAAAGTGAGATGATACTAATGATCAACAGCATGAATGACAGATGAGACATCACTACAGATCATACACACAGTAACAGAAAAACAAGGAGATATTATGAACTGCATTACAGAAATATATTTCTCAAACTTGAGGAAATAAACACATTCCTTGAAGAGTACAGCTTATCAAAATTGACAAGAAAGCCTGAAAGCTTATATTTATTAGAGCTATTTAAAACATAATCAAAAAAACTTCCTAAAATAAAACACCACAGGCATATAGCCTTACCAGTGAATTGTATCAGTCATTCAGAATAGAAATGAGGCTAGGTGTGGTGGCTCATGCCTGTGACTCCAGCACCTTGGTAGGGTAAGGTGGGAGAATCCCTTGAGTCTAGGAGTTCAAGACCAGTCTGGGCAACATAGAGAGACCCGGTCTCTACAAAAAAATGCCAGCCATGGTGATGCATGCTTGTGGTTCCAGCTACTCAGGAGGCTGAGGTGGGAGGATTGCTTGAGTCTGGGATGTTGAGGTTGAGGCTAAATGATTATACCACTGCATTGCCTAGGTGACAGAGCAAGGCTGTCTCAAAATAAATAAATAAATAAATAGAAAGAGAGAGAGAGAGAAAAGAGAGGAAGAGAAAAAGAAATCAGAAATGATACCAATCTTGCACAAACACTTTCAGAATATTAAGAAGGAAGGAATTTTTCCCAATTTATTTTATGAGGCCTGAACTACTGTGACACTGCAAAGGGGCAGCATGGGATTTTGGAAGTGATGACGTGTTCCACACCCTGGTTTGGGTAGCTGATTTTTATTTACACTGGTGAATACAATCGCCAAAACTCAGGAAGTAGTACAATTATGATTTCAGCATTTGGTCTTAAACAAATTATACTTCGATACAAATTACACATGAAAAGACATATCTCAGACAGGTCTTTCTTTTGTTATTTCTGCTTCCACTGTCCTTCAGACCAGCAGCACTCAGTCAGACTCTCACAGCCATTCCCTAATAGGCTGTGTTCCTTCTGACCCTCACACACCCTGTGTGTCCCACATTCAGGCTTCTCCTTCTAGAACACAGAGTATGTTACATCTCTCATGCTCCTAAACAGCTGCCCCTCTAAAGGCTGCCCATCGATTTAACGATAAAACCCAGACTTCTCAGTAGAGGCCTACAGGCTGCCTTGCTCTCGCCTTCACACCTTGTTCATTTACTCAGTTTCTGCAATGGACACAGCCAACCTTGTTCACAGTAATAGCTGTATGACTGAACCAGGAGAGGGACGTGCAGGGCCCACGTGAGCTGCCTTGGCTTTCTCCGTCTTCCATCTCTCAACGACTGAAGGGTACATCCTCCACTGAGATCCCCCAGGTCCCTGGACGCATCTAGATTATAATTTTTCATTTTTGTTGACTACCAGATTACAAGACCCTTTCGGGCAAAAGCAATCTCACTCATCTCAGCAGTATAACACCAACACAAGACTGAATGTGTAGTAGGTACTCATCCCTGAACGCGTGAAGGATCTTAACTTTTACTGGTTTCTGTGTTCCACCAGCTAACTAGCTGAGCAGCATGTGCCAGCACTCACTGAGCCCGTGGCAAACCCGGCACTGCCGTTCCAATGCTGTTTTATGGAGCAGGGCATCGCTTCTCCGGGTTCTGAGGTATTCAGGTTCAATGTTGGTCCACTGTACTCTTCACTTCTATCTCCTCTTACGATATGAGACACACAATGAGTTAAGCTCCGTTGATTACAAGTAACTTGGATTTTGAATTTAAAAGAACATTAAAAAAAAAAAGATTGAACCAACAATGCACCCTTGACTGGCCAAATGTGCCCGTGATGGCCCCTTTCTTGAAGCTTTGTTGACTGCATGATTAATGACCTGTTTTTAGAAAATTGCAAGCATATTTTCACTTCTAAGTCATGTGACTTAACATTAGATTTATTGACTGGTAAAAAAAAATAACAGAAGATGTAATTTTATGTGGCAGACATTGTTAATTTGAGACTGTAGAACTGTAAAACAGAGCTTCAAATTTCTATTTATAAAACATTTAAGTTGAAACAATGGCAACCTCACTTATGTCTCTCTGTTTTCTTAAGGTGGAACTAAATGATCATTTTCAGGCTTTTAACCTGTCATCTGTTTTTCCAACCCAAGCTATCAGCCAAATCAGTTAAGGCAGAAATACAAGGGGCTGCCAGCTGACATTTGGAGGGCCCATGGGTGGGCTGGAGCCCCGGGGTCATCTGCAGAGTCCAGAGTCCTGTGCAGCCCATCTTTCCTCAGCACAAGAGCCAGAAGCTGGATCAGCAGCTATGGTGGGAGTTCAGGGAGGGGGGAGGGCTCCAGCTCAGGTGCTTTGGATGTGGAGATGCTGTCTTGATATGCTAATTGGAAACAGATTTAGGCTAAGGCCTCTGTTTTCTCACTGCTTGGCTTTCAGGGAAGCTTCAGTGATACTTTTGGAAAAAGAGCTTTTATGTGCACATCTTGGGCACCAGCAGTGAATGCAGACACTGTTGAGTGGGCGCTGGGTGGGTGTTCACTGAGATGGTGCTGGAAACTGCCCTGCACTTTAGGTGGACTGTGAGTCACCCTATTTATCAGTGATGCTGCTTAAATGTCTTCTAACAAAACAAGCCCTTCTTTTATTTTCCATAGGTTTTAACTTCACTGAGGCTCATGGCTTCCTTCCGATATTTTTGTCAAAACTCCCTCATCAATCTGACTTCTTTTTGTCTTGCTATAGCAACTCACAGCCCCCAAAACAAACAAACTGTTCTCTTCTCTGTCTTGGCATTGGTCTTCTAAAAATAGCACGGAGTCACCTGAGTCCTCCTAGGTAAGTAGATGACTTTCCCATCACAATTCATCAAATTCCCCATCAGGCTGCAACCATCTCCTCTCTCTGCCCCACTGACTGAATGGCTGGGAACCACCTGAATCTCTCAGACCCCATGGCTCATGAATCCTGAGCCTGGCATCTCTCCCCTCAGTCATGAAAGACTTCACTCCTCCCCATACTTAGCAGATTCCTGGGATCCTTCAATGTCCAACTTGCAAGGCCCAACCTGCTCCCCTGGAAGATGGTTCCTGGCACTTCGTGGACATTGACCCACTGTGCTCTAATTGTTTGTGGATGATCTTGTCTCACTGCAGAAAGTAAGGTGTTGGGCAGCCTCTGGCGTGTCAGAGCAGGTGCAACACTGAGGCACAGCCGGGCAGGTGCTCCGCAAGGGTCCCTGAGGATGCCTGACAGCCCAGGCTCATCACACAGCTGGCCTCACGAAACAGCCTTGAATGATGGGGTTTAACACTTCCAAAGTGTGTTTATGTATATGTTTTTTCATTTTTAATCAGTTTATTTTTCCCCATTTTAATTTTTAATCTTCATGAGCACACAGTAAGGGTATCTATTTGTGAGGTGCATGAGCTATTTTGATACGGATATATGATGTATAATAATTGCATCGGGGTAAATGGAATGTCCATTGCCTCAGGCATTGATCACTTCTTTGCGTCAGGAACATTCCAATTCCACTCTTTTGGTTACTTTTAAATGTGCTACAAATTATTGCTGATTGCAGTCACCCTATTGTGCTATCAAGTACTAGGTCTTATTCTATCTACTATATTTTTGATCCATTAACCATCCCACATCCTCTCAACCCCCCACTACCCTTCCCCACCTCTGGTAAGCATCATTCCCTACTCTATCTTCATGGGTTCAAATTTTAGCTTCCACAAATGAATAAGAACATGTAAGGTTGTCTCTCGGTGCCTGGCTTTTTTCACTTAACATAATGACTTCCAGTTCCATCCAAGTTGTTGCAAATGAAAGATCTCCTCCTTTTTGTGTCTGAATAGTACTCCATTGTGCACATGAACCACACTTTCTTTACCTATTCATCTGCTGATGGACACTTAGGTTGCTTCCAAATCCTGGCTATTATTAATAGTGCTGCAGCAAACATGGGAGTGCAGAGGTCTCTTCAATAGACTGGTTCATTTGTGGGGGGGTTACATAACCAGCAGTGGAATATCTGGATCATATGGTAGCTCTGTGTCTGGTTTTTGAGAAACCTCCAAACTGTTCTTCATAGTGGTTATACTAACTTACATTCCCACCAATGTAGGAGAGTTCCCTTTTCTCTACATCCTCACCAGCTTTGCTATTGACTGTCTCTTGGATAAAACTCATTTTAACTGGAGTGAGATGATGTCACATTGTAGTTTTGATTTGCTTTTCTTTGTTGCTCAGTGACATTGAGCACATTTTCATATGCCTGCTTGCCATTTGTATGTCCTCTTGTGAGAAATGTCTATTCAGATCTTTTGCCCATTTTAACTGTATTATTGGTTTTTTTCCTATTGAGCCGTTTGAGCTTCTTTTATATTCTGATTATTAATTCCTTGTCGAATGGATAGTTTGCAAATATTTTCTCCCATTTTGTAGGCTGTCTCTTCACTGTTGTTTCCTTTGCTGTGCAGAAGCTTTTTAACTTGATGTGACCCCACCTGTCCATTTTTGCTTTGGTTGCCTGTGCTTGTAGGGTATTGATCAATGAATCTTTGTCTAGACCAGTGTCCTGGAGCGGTTCCCTGGTATTTTGTTTTAGCAGTTTCATAGTTTGAGATCTTGGATTTAAGTCTTAAATCCATTTGATTTGACTTTTGTATATGGCAAAAGAGAAGGGTTTAGTTTCATTCTTCCACATATGAATATTCAGTTTTCCAAACACCATTTATTGAAGAGACTGTCTTTTCCCCAGTGTATGTTCTTGGCATCTTTGTCAAAAATGGTTTTACTGTAGGTTGTGGATTTGTTTCTGGGCTCTCTATTCTGTTCCATTGGTCTATGTGTCTGTTTTTATGGCAGTACCATATTCTTTTAGTTATCATAGCTCTGTAGTATAATTTGAACTCAGGTAATGTGATTCCCTCAGTTTTGTTCTTTGTGCCCAAGATAGCTTTGGTTATTCTGGAACTTTTGTGGTTTCACATAACTTTTAGCATTTTTTTCTATTTCTGAGAAGAATCTCATTGGTATTTAGATAGGAATTGTACTGGATCTGTAGATTGTTTTGGGTAGTATAGATATTTTAACAATATTTATTCATCCAATCCATGAACATGAAATATTTTCTCTTTTGTGTGTGTGTTCCCTTTAATGTCTTGTATTGAGGTTTTGTCATGTTCACTGTAAACGTATTTCATTTCTTTGGTTAAGTTTATTTCCAGTTATTTTATTTGTAGCTATTGTAAATGGGATTACTTTCTTTTTGATATTATTTGCTGTTGGCATATAGAAATGTTGCTGATTTTTCTATGTTGATTTTTTATTCTGTGACTTTAGTAACTTTGTTTCTCAGTTCTAATAGTTTTTTTTTTTTTTTTTGTAGCGCCTTTAGGATTTTATGTATCATCTGCAAACAAGAATAAATTGACTTCTTCCTTTCCAATTGGGGTGCTCTTTGTTTTTTATCTCTTGTCTGATTGCTCTGGCCAGGACTTCTAGGGTTGTATTGAGTGACAGTGATGAAAGTGGGCATCCTTGTCATATTCCAGATCTTAGAGAAGGCTTCCAGGTTTTCCCTGCTCAAGATTAGCCTTGGGTCTACCATATATGGCTTTTATTGTGCTGAAGTGTGTTCATGCCGTACCCAGTATTTTGAGGGTTTTTTTTTAATCATGAAAGAGTGTTGAATTTTATGAAATGCTTTCTCAGCATCAGATGAAATGATCGTATGTTTTTGTTCTTCCTTCTATTGATATGATCTATCACATTGATTGATTTCTGTTATGTTGAACCATCCTTGCATCCCAGGGATAAAGCTCACTCAGTCATGATGAATGACCCTTTTGATGTACTGCTGAATTTGGTTAGATACTATTTTGTTGAGGATTTCTGCATCAATGTTCATAGGCTATATTGATTTGTATTACTATTATTATTATGGCTGTATCTTTGGTTTTTGTTTCAAGGTAATACTGACCTTGTAGAATGAATTTGGATGTCAAAATATATTTATATTTTAACAAGATGATCTTTAGCAAACAACCATACAAAAAACAAGTGAACAAATTAGAAAAGATTTGCTATGGAAGCCAGTGGCCTAGTAACTGGAAAGAGGATGCCACGGGACCACGTCTGCCCACTGGCTGCCTGTGCCTCAGCAGCAGATGAGCTGCCTTCTAAAAGCTCTTGCCTGGTGTCTAAAAATCATGCAGTTATTTAGTTTTGGCACAGATCTGCAGAGAAATGGAGATTTTTATTTTGCAAAATAAATCATGAATAGGCTCCAAACTGCTGTCACTTTAGAATCGCCTCAATGAAACAATCGGGTGGATTAGATGATCCTTGGCTGGCTCTGGGAGGCTGGGAACAGGAGGCCTGGTATCCTGAGGCTGGACTGGACCCACTGGTGGCCAACGAATGCACACTGCTTTTGGCTAAATGGATACGCCTTTTAACTTAGTCTCCCACGGCTAACCGGCCTGCAGAGGCTGCTGATAGCATCTGCCAGCGCTTCTCCTTCCCTCCGCCCTCCGTGCATTCCCCTCACACCACACTCATTTTGGCATTAGAATCAAGAAAACTGGAAATGTAGTCAGCATTGTGGTGTCAAAGTGCACAGGAGACAGGGGCTGTGACACAGAAGCAGGCATAAGCCCATGGTGGACTGCATCCTGTTCTGACTTTACCAAAACTTACCACATGATGAAAATAAAATGGAGATTTTGCGTCATTATTCCTGGTGCCTAGGAAGATCTATTATGCCATGAATGGCTTTATCTGTTGCCCTGAATTTATATTTATCTCTTGACAATAGTGTTTAGGCCAATGTTCCCTATAGACTAGAAGGAGCCTGATGCTCTAGAACAGTCAATAATAATGGAGAAACTTTGATGTGTGCATCTTATAAGTTACTGAGTGGAAAATATAGGATGCTTATGAGACTGGGTTTTCTCTATGTATTTAGTCTTGTAAAAAGCATCAGTATCACACATCACACACTGGATAATGGATACAGTTTCATTTAAAGCTCAAAACAGCTTTGTATAGTTAGGTTATTATTCCTGCTTTACAGGAGCCAAAGCTGAGCTTCGAATCGCATCCTGCTCTGGCGACTTAGGCGGTGATGGCAATGCCGAAGCCAGAGGCTATACCTTCTGATTCCAGTTCCCCACCTCTTTTCTCAGCACAGGCTTGCCCTAACTATTCCCAAATGAAGTTAAGGACCAGCCTGCTGTTGTGGAGACAGATTCTTCTCTGCTTTGCAAATAACATATTATTTGTTTAGGTTACAGCTAAAATACAACAATTCTTTTGGTGAATTCCTGTTGTTGGAGAAACAGCAGCTTAGACGTGTGCACAAGACGCCGGCTACATGCACAATGTGGCCACAGGCTTTGAGCTAGACCAGGAGGCAAACTGACCGCTTTGCAGGCAACATCCCAGGCCCCTTTGAAAAAGCCAGGTGACCGTGGGCAGACGCTGCCCAAACCCATCAAGCCCAGGGTGTTCACGATCCTGTAAAGAAGGACTGTGCATTTGACTCGTGGGTGGCACTAAGCACAGGTGAAAGCAGGGGCTTGGTTTAGATTTCAGAGTTAGAGTGGAGGTCAGGGGAGGCTCTGGCTGGCAGGCCGAGCAGCTGCTGGACTTCAGGACAAGCTCCCGGCGTGGGAGGAGAGCACTGGCCGTGCTGAAGAGGAAGATGTCGCACGCTTTGGCAAAGGCACACGACTTAAGGGTGGGAAAGCTGGAGTGGCTGTAAGATGACACTATGGTGCTCAGCCGAATCTGCTTTCAATTATGATGATGTCCCTAGAGCTATTCACAGCATCTGGGTATCAAGGTCCATTCAGCAGTCTTCTGTCTCGAAGAACATGATCTTGAGCCAGCTCCTGTTTTCCATTTCTGAAGGAATGGAACTGCGTTTGGCCTCCAGTCATGCAGGCCGCCCAGATGCAGCACAAGTCTATGAATCATGTAATTGCTCAGCACACAGGAAATGTGCAGGGGGAGGCTGAGAAAACACAGCGGGGCAGGGGTGAGGGGCACAGCCTTGGCCTCAGCTCCAAATGTGGGCAAAACGGAGGCACGTTTCTCTCTCTCCTGCGACTGTCCCATGGACCCCTCAGATGTGAGAATGTGCAGGACTTACTGCCTCCCCCACCCTGATTTTTGTTAAGGTCATTCACATAGGTGTTCACAGATTCAATCAGCTATGCTACAGAATATGAAAACTGTGTCAGAACCCAAAGCAAGAAGTGAGTTACAAGCACCAGGGAGATTTGCTTGAGATCGAATTTTCAGCCCAGAGGCTATATGCCTAACCCCTCCATGCAACTAATCCCAGTGAATGTGTTTCCTTAAAAAAGTGTTTTCCTCGCCCCATGCCCTGCTCTGGTGGCTTATGTAAATATATATGTTATTAGAGATGTGATTCTTATCAGGGGTGACTGTAAGGGAAAACTGTCATGTTTTCTTTTTTGGCATTTTCTCCTTTCATATTTCTAAAGATTATCTTCTGTATATACTGGAACTTCTACCTATTGGTAGTTTTTAGCCTTACCAGGATGGACAGGGACCCGGCCAGTGGCCCCCGTGCAGATAGGCCCTGTAACCTCTCTCCTCGTGAACACCCAGCTTGTTCTCACCCTCTTGAGGCCTCACCAACACCCTAAACAGCTCTGAACTAACACTGGGTGCCTCTCCTCTCTGCTCTCGGGTTTAATCAACTTCTACGTGGCAGCCTTTCATGTATCTGTAAACAATTGTTCCAGCTCTGACCATGGACTCCCCCCTCCTTGGCTCCTCAAATTTCCTTTACTTAAAACCAAAACAAGCTAGTTCCTTCAATAGTCTTCTCAGGACAAGACTCTGAGAGCTTCTGTCTTCCTTGTTTCTTAAGTACACGTTATCGACCATATAGCATGTGTCAGGCAAAGCCCCAACAATCAGTAGAGAGAATGATGGAAACCAAACCCCGAGCTTGCAGAACTCCTCAGATTTCTCTAAAACTTTGCTCTCTCCAAACATCCCTGCAAACCCTGACCAAAGGCGCCCCATGGAGTGTGGTGACCAGCTAAGGTCATCTGTGACAGGTGGAGGGGCCTTACGGAAAGGCAGCCAGGCTGGAGTTTGCTGGCAGCTCCTTTCTCAGGAGCTTCTGTGCCTCCTCCCCATTCTGGGCGGTGGTGCCCAGCATCATTTTGTGAATTAAACAAAGCAGCTTCAAGGCTGCAGTTCTACCGTGCCGCTCCTCTTCCTCCACCTCACACTCTTCTTAGGCTTTTTGTGCTACCATGTCTCCTCAAGACAATTTTCTAGTCTCCAAAGTGCTCAAGCCCCTTCAGTCTCCCTGACATAGCACCCACATTGCTTTGGAGGCCACAGTCTTTGTTGGTCAGCAAGAAAAGCAAGCACATCTTCAGACATTGCTGGAGCTGTTCCCATGTAACTAAGTAAAGAGCAGGATCCAAATGGTGCCCAATCCGGAGGAATAAACGTGTGAAAATAGACAGTAATGTTCTGCGGAGAAAGAGAATGAATGGAATGGAGAATAACTTTTAAAGACATTAAAAAGCACTAAAAGGTACAACAGATAAAAAGGCTGGTGCTAATATCAGACCATTCTTTCATGTCCCCTCAGCAAATGTCTCCTGTCCACAAGTGCTGGGCCCTGCTGTGAGTGTGAGGGGCCCACAGGGAGTGGGGCCAATGGGAATCTCTGTCCTGGAGCACTTTGCCCAGATGAGCAATTAGCCACGTGGATTCCAATGAGGGCAGGTGGTGGGCAGCGTTAAAGCAGGGGCTGCAGTGACGTCTGGGAGATGATGGTGGCTTGGGCTGACATGGTGAGATGCATGTGTGAAACCGATGCATTCCAGACAACTTTAAAAGCAACCGACTGAAACCGGAGTCATGGGGAAATAAATAAAAGATTGCTCCAAGATTTTAAAAGATGAAGTTGCTATTTAATGGAATTAGACTGATGGGGGCCAGTCTGGTGGGGCAGGAGGTCAGTTTCACAAACGTAAGCTCTGAGCTTCCCGATGATCATCTAAATGAAGATGTTCTAGGGACGGGAGAGATAAGATGGCGACTCTCTCAGAATTGGGATTCATGTTACTGTTTGCCTTAGTTGTTTTTAAAAATATTTGTAACTTTTCCCAAGCGATGGTTTATTAATTGTGTCACTTTAAGACGTATTTTTTCGGAGACGTTTTCTCTATTTGGCATGCTTAGCTTTCTGTCCTGTAGAGTAGCTCTTTGAGGGACAGGCCCCAAAACATATTTACTGACGTGTTCGCAGCACTTTCGATCCAAGATACGTTTATGGAATGAAAACACCAAAGAAGATGAGCGTCTTGGCTGGCAGGCGGCGACGTGTTTATTATTCCTCATGAGCCCGGGAGCTTTTCCACACAAACTTTCCCTGGTCCATACGGACTCACTGCTGCTTCGTGTTACGGTTCACAGGGAGGGACAAATCCCTTCACGGCAAGAAGGGGCAAGCCCGGGAGCTCATCTGCCAAAGGCCGGGGCCGCGGTGCTGGGGAGGGCGGCACAGGGAGGGCCAGCGGCCGCTCCCACCCCACCCCGTTGCTCTGCTGTAAATATCTGGGTTCCTGGTATGCCACTGCTTTACCACGGAGCAACTGCTTCCACAATAAGCGGGGTCTGCAGAAGGTACTGGAGCAAGCCGTTATTGCGCAGGAGGGCTCCGGGGCACAGCTTCCGAAGCAGGAGCCAGCGTCATTCAACCCGGAGGTCAAACCCTGTCAGACAAAGAAACGGCATTTGAATTAAGATTAAAGCACAAATGTAGAAGAAAAAGGAGTTTGCTAACACTAGGCCGAGGGAGCGTCTAACGTAGATGAGCAGTGCCCTTTACAACTCCAGTCTGGGCTCAGAATTAGACGTTCTTACCAAAGACTCAGGGCTTCCTGAAACAAGTCCCCACCCGCGGGACCCTGGCACCCCTGGAAAAGCGTGCCACCACCGGGAACCGTGCCGCCTCCAGGGAACTGTGTCACCGCCGGGAACTGGGCCGCCACCATCCGGGAACCCTGTCGCCACCATCCGGGAACCCTATCATCACCATCCGGGAACTGTGCCGCCTCCATCCGGGAACTGTGCCGCCACCATCCGGGAACCCTATCATCACCATCCGGGAACCCTATCATCACCATCCGGGAACTGTGCCGCCACCATTCGGGAACCGTGTCACCACCAGGAGGACCGTGCTGCCCAAGGTCTCCCCGGTGTTCCCAGCTCGTGTCTTCCCTCTTAAGCCTC
This sequence comes from Cacajao melanocephalus, assembly GCA_963573385.1. Taxonomy (NCBI): domain Eukaryota; kingdom Metazoa; phylum Chordata; class Mammalia; order Primates; family Pitheciidae; genus Cacajao; species Cacajao melanocephalus. The sequence continues at coordinate 89,305 of CAUYLG010063139.1, read as the reverse complement.
ACGGGTGGTTCAGCTCCATTCCGACGTGGCTGGGGGCTGTCGGACAGTTCCAGGCACCCCCAGCACCGAGGAGTAGATGCGTGGTTGCCCGGCAGAGACTGAGGCGGAGGAGCTGACATCCCTCTCTCCACAGTAAACAGCAGCGAGTGTGGGCTGGGGGGATCGCGTTTCCGGTCCGCGGCAGTCCCTGGCGGCCGGGCCAGGCGCGTGAGTGTGAGTGTCCGCCTCACCTCCGTCCGCGTCGCCCCCAGGGCCATGGTCCTGCCTGGCCCCGTCTCCTCCCGCTAGACAACCGCAAATGGACCCTGCTGGCTCCGCACACTGGCTCCAGATTTGCTCCCCTGGTATTCAGCACGTGACCCTTCTGGTGACGGTTTTCTGTTTTGCTGCTGACCCGGCAGCGCGGAGTGGAGCCCAGCTCCTTAATAGGCGCGGGAGGCTGCCCACCAAGTGCCCCCGCTTCAACCTGACGCATCCCTTCTCTAAACCTAATTTCCTGTGTCCTTTTTGTGAATTGTACTCTGCACTGCACATTTTAAAAACATCAGTGAACGTACCTCTCCAATCATGTGCATCAAGTAGGGACTCCCATTACCTGCATTTCATCAATGAAAACCAAAAACAGGAGAGAAGCATAAACTCCACCAGAGACAGAGGCCGGTGTCCCAGGGCAGCAGCTACAGCCTCTGCCCCGGACTCCCCCTCGCGGACGCAGGGCCCTCGCAGCCCGCCCGGACGCTACACACCGTGAGCTACCGACTCATCTTCCTAAGAAGAGGTTCCCTCAGCTCCCGCAGGGCCCCGGACGCTTGCAGAGCACAAGCACGCTGTACTTCACTGAATGGCAACTGAGTGCATGAGTTCAATTCCTAACCAGCATGCAGGTTTTTTCAAAGCAGCGATGATTTCATTTTCACCCTCAAATCTGCTCACTACTTAGAACAGTAGATCACCTCGGCAGGTCTTCTCTTGGCCAGGGATTTAATGGTAGAGTTTGTCCCTCACAGGATGGTTCTATTCTGTGTGGAGCTGTTTTAAAGGACATCTTTAGAAAACACGAGCGTTCTTGTGTTGAGGGGCCCTGGCGATGAGCGCCCAGAGCTCCCCTTCCAGCGGAGGTCTCAGCGGGAAGCTGCCTGAGGCAGGCCCCTTGACCAGCTGAAACCCCAAAGATAAGGAAAGGAGAGCTCAGTCAGATGCATCTGAAGCGACTTCCCACAGACCATCGTCATCGAAATTCAATGGTCTGTATGTAACTTCACGCTAATTAGTAGAGATCTAATCTGAGGACTTGAGTTTCTATTTTTCACTGATGGTTTTTAATTTGGCATCAGGCTTCAGTGCCTTTAGCAACAGAAAGAGAGTGCTAGGTGTTTGGGAACCGCCAATTGGGGTCAGTACTGGTCTGGTGACTCTTCTTGCACATGCTGAATGCAATCTTTTCATGCTGGTGGTGCCAGGAGTCGGGTGTCCCTGTAGGAGTGGTGTGGATGATACAGAAGCTCTACTGATATTTCTGCTTCCCTGGTCAAGATAGGGAAGGCCACTGCAGGATGACAGCGTGTTCACAAATCCTGTGGGTTCATCTGCACCCCACAGACATGCTTGGTGTAGACTGTGGCAGATGTGGATTGAGATGGGTGGTATTAAGTCTCATTAGAAACTTACTTGGCTCTAGAAAATTCCTTCGAATGTTTTTCCATCTAACTTTTATCTTTAAGGTTCTTATTAACAAGCATCTATGCCATTACGGGTTTTGGGGTCTGTGGAGCCTGGGCTAAGTGCTCCCCTTCCACTAGAGCAGCCTTGGGCAGGTTTCCTCATCTGGAAAATGGGTCATAAGAAGGACGAGCTCCCATTGCCTGGGGCGATCCTGAGGACCCTGGGAGCCAAGAGCGGCTCAGTTCTCACTCAGTGCCTGGACGATGAGTGGCTGGAGAACATGGAACACTCACATCGGAGGAACGCTGTTTTACAAGAACAAGGAGAGAAAGAAGCAGCTGCTGCCGAAGCAGCCATTTACCTTCTTACATGAAAAAATTAAACCCTATGGGACCCAAGGATTATACCAGAGTCACCGATGCTTTGAGAGTGAACGAGCAGGCAAGAAGAGCTGCTTGTGGGACAGTGTGTACACACACACACAGACAACACGGCAGAGAGCCAGAGGGCTGGTGCATGCCCTTGGCTTTGCCTGATGTTGGCTGCTCCATCCTGTTGCCAGTGAGTCCTGTGTTCCCGTGCAGCTGCCCTGGTCCACCAGCCTGGGGGTGTCCCTGGTGCTGACCCCATCCTCTCAACACACAGCCTCCCCTGCAGCTTCCCCAGCAGCTCACACTTGGCCGCCGTCCTTGCCTCGGCCATGACTCACAAATGTGGCCTGCACCCAGGGTGCAGCGGGTTTTGCTGCTGGTTTCCCAGAAGCTCCATCTGGCCCTGGCTCTTCACTGCCTGCAAGAGGACACTTGCCGCCTCCACTGTGTCCTGGGTCTGAGCTGGGCACCCAGACCCCGGTTCCCTAGATGGAGGTGCAGGATGAGGAGGGGTATGGTTGAATATAATACTCCTGTGGGGTACGTTAACACTGAGAGGACTACCCTGCATCCCCCGGCTTCCGTTCTTCCTCCCTAGCCCCACGTGGCGCCAAGCCCCAGCTCATCCTGGTTGGTCCTGATGCTGGATGGCGCATGGAGCTGGGCTCGGAGTTGGAGTCTGAGTTTCTGGCAGCTGTGTCTTCAAGGAAAACTCCATCCTATGTTTTTGGCACAAAAAGAACGTGGTGTTCCAGGCACAGGTGCAGCCCCACGGAAAAGCTCACAGCTGAGAATGCATTTACAGATGGAGGTGGTGTGACCTTAGCTCCAGAGATATCCCCAGATTCAGTGTAGGTTGGGTAGATTATACGCTTGGAGATTTCTTAAGAAGATAAGGAATGGGGGTGGGGATTTTGTTAATTAAAACCAAGGGACAATCTCAGATGCAACAGCAGGATTTCACGCAGAGGAAATAAAACGTCTGCTCTCTCCTTCACCTCTTTCCCACCTTTCCTTTTTCTGACCTCCAAAATTTTTGGAGGGTAGTGAATGAAGGAAACAAAGGAGATAATAAAAACCTAAAAAGGAGACTGTGTTAATTCTTAGTCTATATTAATCACCTCTTGCATGTACAGGTGAAAGTCATCACGGTAGAAATGAGATGTTTTTAATGAGGGAGATCTGGAACTAACCCTCTCTCTGCTTATCTGCTTCATGACCAGGGGACTGGGGATTAAATGCATTCAGGGATGCAACAGTCTTCTTTGATGTGGCAATTATTGTGATGATCAGTTTTTACATTTGCTCACAGATCCGACCTCAAAGGGGCTCTGAGGCAGGTCCTCCATTCCCAGGTGGAGCCAGCGGGCAGCTCCTGTCAGCAGAACAGAAGGGTGAGCGGCAGCAAGAGCTTTTCTTTCTCATTTTGGTCGCAATGGGCCCTGTCTGGGCTGCTGCCTTTGCAATCTGGCTCTCAGACAGGGACAGGTCAGTGACACTGAGGGCAGCCTCCTGTCCTGACTATAAGGAAGAGGGTGTCAACAACCATGTCTGAGGCCTGAAGCTGATACACGTGGCCTGCCTGGCATGTTGGAGTCATGGAAGGATAAGGCTGAGAAAAGCTTAGCCAGCAAGGAAGAGCAAGCAAGCCCTATGCATGCAGGCTGCGGGAACCACGCACAGTGTGACCTGGGACTCACTGTGGCTGGGGTCCCACTGTGCCTGGGATTTCACTCTGCCTGGGGTTCCACTGTGCCTTGGGTCCCACTGTGCCTGGGATTTCACTGTGCCTAGGATGTCACTATGCCCGGGGTCCTCTGATGCCTGGGATTTCACTGTGCCTGATATTATGTCACTGTGCCTGGGGTCCCAGCTGTGCCTCCAAGATGAACAAACGCCACCCATTGAGGAGGTTGCTTGTGAGGGGCTCAGGCTCAAGTGCCTGAGGTTCTGCTGGTTCCAGACCAGGGGAGCTTGTGTTGCCCCTGCTGGCTGCCCTCCTCCTGGGGTTGGATATGGCTGTCCACCCACGAGGGGGCTGTGCCTACAGTTGACGAGCAACCTGGCCACCCAGCACTCAGCCGACTGGGGCACAGCTCTGGAAGCAGCAGCTGAACAGTGGGTGTCCCCCCCAATACGGCAGCCCCTCGGGGTCCAGGTCTTCTCCTCCTGCAGCCACGTCATCAGAGCTGATGGTGCCCAGAGCACTACAGAGCAGAGACCTCACACTGTTGAAAGTAGGTTTCCCTGGAATTCCAAACCTGCTGAAGTAGCCTTCAAAACTGAAGTTGAGAAAAGTACATTTTCACTTAAACAAAGGCTGAGAGAATGTGTGGCCATCACACCCAAATCACAATAAATGCAATATAAAGTTGTTCAGGACAAAGAAAAATGATAACAATTGGAAATTCTAGCTCACACCAAAGATTAAAGAGTGCCAACAATAGTAAACGGTGGAGGGGAAAGTACTGTTTTAATGACATCATCTGGGAATTACAACATATGCGGAAGAAAAATCACTGACAACACGGCACAAAAGCTGAAGGAGGGTGAGGTAAGGATTTTATAGTTACATAAAGTATTGTATTTATTTAATACTTTAAGTATTTATATTTTAATTTCTAAGTGACTCCCTAAAAATAAATAAATAAAACGAGTCATAGTTAAAAAAAAATACAAGGTACACAATCCATACTAAAATAAACAACAAAAAAAACTCTTACAAAACAACAAATGAAGCAAAACTACAACAATCCAGAAGATCAGGAACGTGGAACAGAGGAAATAATAGTTTCAGGTGCCGACTTAAACCCAACCACATCCCTAACTCAGATCTGCATGGACTAAACACTGCCACTGAAAGAGAGACTGTCCGAGTAGGTCAAAAGCAAGCCTCCATATATGCTTTTACAAAGAAACACTCTTTCGAGACAAAGATGCAAATAGATTAAACTGAAAAGACGAACAAACGTACACCACAGAAATGCTTGTTATCAAGAAGCTGCACAGGTGTACTGATGGCAGATGAGACAGACGGTGAGAAGGACCAACATCACCAGGGACAGAGAAGGATGTTTTCTAGGAATGAGTCCACTTGCTTAGAAAAGCTAATGATCATAAGCATGCATGCACCTGATACAAAAATACAAAATACATGAAGCAAAAATGATTGCAGTTAAAGGATAAATGCTTAAATTCACAATTTCACAATTCTAATACTTATATATCAGGAATTAATAGAAAAAAACAATAAAATGACAAGATGGAAGAGATGATAACTAGAGCACTGGGAGAAAACCACAAATGCAATTATGAGTTGATAATTTAGAAATATTTAAAAATGTAGGACACTAAGGAAAGGTAAATAGGCTGGAAACCCTAAAAACCAGCACAGGAAGGAAGTGGAAAAGGAAATGTTGGAAATACATCTGGAGAAAGGAAAAGAGAATCAAGGGTAACGTTTTGCAAATCCAAAATCACGTGATAGAAGTAAGTTCAAATATATCACTTTTTTCCTACCAAACACAGAGGGATTACCCTCACATCTTAAAATACAAAATTATCAGTAGCAAAAGAGCACTTTCAAATTAAGGGCAAAAATATATATATATAAGGAAACCACTAAGTATTCACAGAAAGACAGTTGCTATGGCAAAATTAATCTTAGCTCAAATAAAATTTAAGGAAGAAATAATAAACAGCAGGACGGACACTGCACGTGAGCAATAGGACCAGGGAGGTGATGCAGTGAAGTCCAATGCTGGCCTCACCTCCAGGACATGCAGGGAGATTAACGAGAGGAGCAGATCCAGAGAGGAACGCTGGGATCTGTACTTCTCAATTTAAATGGAAAATAGACACAAATGTTAGGAGTTTATTAAAGGTTTAAAAGCCACAACAAATACTCAATACACATTATTTTCTAGTACATATAATATTTACCAAATAGGATCTGTATTAAGTTGAAAACGAAATTACAAAAAAAAAAAAAAAAAAAGGAGGTGGGAACCAAACAATTAATACAAGTCAGAACAAAAATCAAACCTGGCTGGGCATGGTGGCTCACGTCTATAATTCCAGTACTTTGGGAGGCTGAGGCTGGTGGATCACCTGAGGTCAGGAGTTTGAGACCAGCCTGGCCAACATGGTGAAACCCTGTCTCTACTAAAAATACAAAAATTAGCCAGGTGTGGCAACAAGTGCCTGTAGTCACAGCTACTTGGGAGGCTGAGGCAGGAGAATTTCTTGAACCTGGGAAGCAGAGGTTGCAGTGAGCCAAGATTGTGCCACTGCACTCCAGCCTGGGCAACAGAGGGAGACTCCCTCTCAAAAAAAAAGAAAAAAACCCATATATCATATTTTGGGAGAAATGGCACAGTGATTAAATGGTAAATCACTATAAATGTTATAAATGTGAAGGGATTCACTTAGAATAAAGATAAAATGCTAGCGTTGAATCCACAACATGTGACAGCCTGGCATTCTGGAGGATGGCACAGGAAAGGGTGCTGTTCCAAGGAAGCACAGAGAAGGATGTCTCTCAGGTTGTGGGTGGAGACGGACACCCCCCAGTCCTGGATAGTGAAGGACACCCCCAGTCCTGGATAGAGAAGGATGCCCCCCAGTCCTGGATAGAGAAGGACGTCCCCCAGCCCTGCATAGAGAAGGATGCCCCCCAGTCCTGGATAGAAAAGGATACCCCCCAGTCCTGGATAGAGAAGGATGCCCCCAAAGCCTGCACGGAGAAGGACACCCCCCAGTCCTGGATAGAGAAGGATGAACCCTGAATCCTGGATGGAGAAAGACACCCCCAAGTCCTGGATGGAGAATGATGTCCCCCCCAAGTCCTGGATAGAGAACACCATCCCCCCAAGTCCTGGATAGAGAGCGCCATCCCCCCAAGTCCTGGATGGAGTACGCTGTCCCCCCAAGTCCTGGATGGAGAAGCCCCAAGTCCTGGATGGAGAAGGATGTCCCCTCAAGTCCTGGATGGAGAAGGACATCCCTCAGTTTCTGAATGGAGACAAATACCTCTGGGGACCTCATGGGGAAGGAGACCCCTCTCTCAGCCTTCCCATCTGTAGTTGTCCTGACCTGTTAATGTAGAACAAAGAGATTTGAAGAAATAAACATGAGGTTAAACTTTACTCCAAACCCTTTCAATAAACATTTTATAAATACTAGATTTCATTTTATAAAGATAAGTCAAATGTATAACACAAATACTGTAAAACAATAGATTAAACCTATTTTTCTAAATCTGAGTCCTGGCAATGGGCTCTGTTATTCACTCTACTTTTCTGTATTTGTAAAGCTTTTCAAACTTGAAAATAAGAGTTCATTGAAGAAAATGTGACTGTTCAAAAATTAGTTTATTCTATGGGCTCCTTTGGAGGGGTTATGATCTACTAAAATTACTAGTGGATATATATTACGAGCTCAGTGGTGAAAACAGACGATAGGAAAATATTCTATTTTGTTAGAAATTAGTGTTGAGTGAATACTAATCAAAACTTTAAAACCCAAATACATGGACATAAGAATAGATTATTCCATTTAATTCTCCACTGACTTTAAATGTAATTGCTAAATTTACCCTTTGCCCATTTCACCTCCTTCAAATCTCCCAGTAATTCTTTGTTTTCCTCTCCTGTCAATATTCTGTTCTCATTTATTTATTTTTTTCCCTATTTCCTGATTTTTGAACAACTCTGAGGGACTCGTGTTTTGCTTGTATTAGAATGAGTTCATTACACAAACCCCTCAGGCAACTAGACCCTCACCACAGCGAGCACCTGAGAGTCCAGACAGAGCATGGGGCCTCTCCTGGCGTTGACTCAGGCTACCTGACAAGTGAGTACAAATTGTTTAATTTTTTAGATCCCTTATGGAAAAAGAAGGATTTTAATAACCATTCATTTAAAATGCACATGGACATTTTGTAACTGACGTTTCTTGCCCTTTCTGCAGTATGGCCTCATGAGTAACTGCCTCTGAAGAAGGTCATGTTCCTCATTCTACTCGTGCTCCCCAGGCTCCAAAAGGCAAAGCCAGAAATTCTGTGGATATAAAACACTGAAATGTTCCGTTTCTGAAGGAAAAGGCTATAGAGCAAAGAGGAGAATGGGGGCAGAATGTCATGCTGTTGCCTGGTAGCATTTCATTTTGATTTTCAAACCTTGCCGCAGATGGAACCTCTAAGCCCAACCCAATGACTTGTCTCCTCTGAGAAGACCTATGAGATTCCTTTCCTTAGAATCACAACTTTCCCTTTTCAGGTGAGATGAAGCTCTTCTAGGTCAAGGGTTAAGTAACTTCTGCAAGTTTACTTGGCCAGTGAAGGGCAGGGTGGGAGTCAGCCAGAACCTTCCAGAACGTGAAGCTCATGCTGCAGATGCCACACCCTGCGCTCACCCTTTGCTGGGGTTTCTGCATCTGAAATTATAACATGGGAAATGTCCACATCACACATGTAACAAGTATGCTTTCTGTGCCCTCCAATCTGATAAGAGATGGGGGAGTTTTTCTTGTTTTACTGATTTAATATGGCAAAGACCTTTCACTGGAAATGGAAGGAAATGTCCCTCTCCAGTGCAGCTAGGAAGCTGTGAGGACAGTGGGAAGGGGGGTGACGATAACCCCGGAGAAAAGAAGGGGCAGGAGGGGAGATGCAGCCATGGACAGTGGGGCAGGGGGGTGACGATGACTCAGAAGGGAACTGACAAGACGGGAGACACAGCCATGGAGTCGGGGGGAGATGATGACCCAGGAGAAGGGAACGGACAGGAGGGAAGACACCAGCCAAGGTGCCCTGATAGAATTTGCATTTCATGGGGAGCCCCACAGGAATCTGGGCGAGTGTGAGACCAACTCTGTCTTCAGCAGGCGACTGTGGTATTCGTCATATCTGTGTGAAGATCAGACTGAGGACTGAGGCAGGGAAAGCTGTTCCTGCCAGAAGGGGGCGCTGCCAGCAGGAGACAGAGGGTCCGGGAAGGCAAGAGGTGGCCCCAGCAGATCGGTCCAGGAGGCTGGAGACCAGCGGGGTGAGGCGCTGGGTAACTGGAGTTAGGCAGAGGAGGCATCGGATCGGGGTTTTGCACAAGGGGTGGCTAAATTGCTGTTTATCCTGGACCTCACATCCTGGTGTGTCTGTACACTTTGAGCCAAGCCATCAAGTCTGGGATAGTGGACTCCAGCAGGAGCGTTGAAGCTCTCAGACGTTCACGCGCAGAGCGGTGCTTGGAGCTGACTAACCTCCTGCAGAAAGCAGCAGAGGTGTCCGGGGCTCCGTATCCTCAGACAGTGACCAAGAGGATGCCACAGGCCCATTTTCTCAGGAAACAACCAAGAGATTCAGAGGGCTCTACATCCTCCCACATGACCAGGAAGAACCGAGGCCTTTATGTCTTCAGACAGTCCAGGAGGGATGCCGGGGGCTCCATGGTCAGGACAGCCGGATTCTTGTTCTTCCTGAATGCCGGCCGGTCCCTCTATTTTGAACACTTTTTGTCATTGAAGTAAGGACTGAGGGTGCGCTTACCTGCAGCCAAAACATTCTTCAGTGATGTAAACGTGCAGGTGACTGAGTCTCTATGACGCGTGCACCTGGGAACCCGGCAGGTCGGTCCCTGGGCTGTGCAGGCCGTTCTGCAGATCTAAGCACCCAGAGTCAAGGTTTGCTCATGTGTGAACGTTAACCATCTCCACAGCCGTTTACACCAAAACACTGGGGAAACGGCATGGATTCACCGGAGGGTAGTAGCAAGCACAACTGTTTCCTAAAATGTTCCCTAAGACTGCCAGAGTCGCAAAGGCACAGGAAGCCCTGCTGCCTGGTGGGAACCCGAGGTCCCTGTTCAGGGAAGTTCTTGCGGTGCTGCTGCGGCTACTAACAAAAAAAAAGCCAATGAAGCGGCATGATCTAGCATTTAGGCAAATGAGTCACCTCACACCGTCGAATATCGTTGCCCAGTAAATAATTCACAAGATACCCACGGTTAACTTTTAAAAAAAACCACACAAATTATACATTTGGAAAGCAGAGATCTTATTTCTTGTGAAGGGTTACAGCGTGCAAGGTGGCCACCCCACAGGCTGGGAAGTGCCGCCTCCTGCCAAGACCAGAGACAGCACTTCCAGGAGGAGGGGTTGGGGCAGGAGCTCCAGGCTGAACGGGCTGCTAGAGACACCCATTCGTCAGGTGCAGGAGCTGGGAATATTCACAAAGGGGGTGCTGATATGTGTGTTGCACAGACCGGTGTGTAACATAAGACCCTTGCTCACCTTGTGGTGGAGACGTGACATTTAAATGTATTGCAGTCAGGCCCTGTAAGTCAAAAGGTGTTTCCAGGGTGCGAACACAGCCTGTGTAAACTGGCCAGGAGCCGTCCATGACCCAGGGTGGCTTAGGAAAGAGTTACTGAAATCAGCCTCTTGTGCAATCAGAGCTGTGGTTACGGCTTACGGAGCAGTGTCTGTGAGCCGGATGAGCTGCGATGGGTTTAACTTTGTTGATTCCAGGCCAGTGGTTGTTTGGCTGTGAGAGAAGAAGAAAAAGTTTGTGGCGGTGAGGACAGTTTATTCTTTATGTGCGGGGCCAATAAACTCACCCTGGCCAGCAGTGGCCTTAGGTCCTGGTTATAATTTGGTTTGTCTTTTGCCACAGAGTCTGTTCTGTTTTATATCTCTGTTTTAAAGTTGGTTAATTATTGTGTCTAAATTGTAAAAGGGAGGAGTGTATAAGGCCTGACCAGCTCCCATCCCATCATGGTCAGGAACTCAGCTTTAAGGTTTTTCTGGGGTTTCCTTGGTCATTCTGTCTGTTGCTGGTGGGGGCGCTTAGGATTTTATTTTTAATTTATATCACTCAGAGGAAAAACAATAAAAATGCATTAAAATTTTCCATGTCCCTTAGAAAAGTTTTGCATAGTAATGTTTGGTTATTCCACAAATTTATCCAGTGGCTTTGCACATGATCATATTTAAACCTTGCTAAGGGAACATATAAAAGATAAAATCAAAAGCAATTATAGGGTAGAAGTTTCCAGGCAGCACAGCTTGCAGGAAAATGAGGCAGTGGAAGGAGAGGAAGGGGCTCATCGTGAACACTGGTCAGCAAGGACCAAGAGAAGTCGTGGAAGAACCTGCCCATTTCAAGTTTGGGTTATTCTGCCCAATCCCTAGCTTCTACTTCTTCAAGTGTTTTAGCTGCTTTTACATCACGGCCTCTGCTCTGTGGGGTCTGGAGGCTGGCAGAGGCCCAGCTGCAAAGAGCTGTTGGCTAATTCCAATAGCCCTGCTCTTCTGCCAAACGGAGGGGTTTAAATGTTGATTTTGGCAAAATCTATGAGCAGGTTGCTTCCCCTCCCCCCATCTCCCAGGATACTTTGTAAATCGTCTGTGAGGATGCTTTTACTGGTCCTGCAGCGATCTTCCTCACTTATAACCTATCGAAATATTTTAAAGCGACGCAGATCTGGGGTATGTGAGGAGAGCATGTAGACACATGCCCCGCTGGGATCCACAGTGCCCTAAGACCCTCCTCTCCCCCACAGGCTGTGACAGGAGGGTGCTCTGGGTCACCCAGGGGAGGTCGTGGAGGATGGAGGCCCGCGTCATGAGTGCCATCCGACCCTGCCTGTGGCCCCTGTTCAAGCCCATAGGCTCACCATGGCCTGGAAAATGGTGGCACTGCTTGTAAGTCCACTTTTGAAAGTTGGCTTGAACATGAGAACGTGACCATTCCTATTTGATTCATTTCATGTTTTCAACAAGTGTTTTTAGTCATCCTTGTGTTAGGTGTAGGGTAGTTGACAAAAAATCCAACACACTGCCCTTCAGAACACCGTCAAGTGGGGAAGAGAGGCCTTGAGTCAGTGAACACGTGGTCTTGGTGTGTGTGAATCCACTGGTAGCTGGTAAGTGTGCGTGTGTGTGTGTGAGGGAGAGACTGTGGAAATGATTTACAGGAAAAGTGCATTGCTGAGATATTGTGGAACTTTTAGCCTAAAAATATAACTTTCAGAAATAGGAGTCTAGATTTTCTGTTAATTTAACCTCTTTTCAGAAATTTGGCTTAAAAAGTATCTTCAATATAGTATTTTTGAAGGGGAGGCTTGATCTCACTTTCCTAAATAATAGATACCCCTGAGCGTTTACATTTTAATAGGTGAACTATTATTGATTCTTTAAATTCAGGTCCTTATAAACAAAGCAGACACGACCAAGACTTACATGAAGCAACAGTCTAAGAAAACAAAACCATCGGAGCCTGGAGGGGCAGGGCAAGACGCAACGCCCGGTCACCTTGAGCAGGGGAGCCGGCCCACGCTATCCCCAAAAAGAAGTACCCAGTCTCCACACCCTGCAGAGCAGGCCCACGCCACCCCCAGGACATGGTGACAGCCTAGGCAGAGCAGAGAGGATCCCAGATCAGAACAGGATCAGAACAGATCTCAAAAATGTGAATTGTAAAAGCCACTGTCTTCCTAAAAAGATGACAGTCTTAAGGCTGCATTCCTCATAATACAAAGCATTTAAATATTTCTCATGATGGAGAAAAATGTTAAGTGTTCATTTTTTCTTGTTTCATGGTGAAAACTTATACTAAAGTATAACATATATCATTTGTCTTTAACATTATATTTTTAAATGTTAAATGTTTCACCAGGATCTTGGGAAAATATTTAAAGTATTAGAGCCATCAGAGAAACAACACATAATTTTTTGGGACTTAAAGAGATTAGATGTTGGCGCTGTAGGCGGAGGCAAGTCCCACAGGGCAACATGCCATGGCCACACAGGAAGCTGCCTTAAGAAGCCACTTTTCCCCTCACCACACACTCAGCCACCATGTCCTGTGTCCCGTGTCACCAAAATATTTGAACCAGGGTCACAAACAAAGTTCTATTCCTTACCAGATTTTAAAGAAAGTTATTAGGTCTTTCAAAACCTAACTTGTCAAATGAGAATAAAGCTCCTCTCTGTGAAGCACAAATTAAACAATTCAGGAGCCAGATGGAAAACAGCTTCTGGTGCCCTGCAGCAGCTCAGGGAACTTCAGATCGTCACTGAACTAAAACGTTTTATCAGGAATGACTAGAAAAGAGGGATCATTATAATACATATTAAGAACCAGGTGCTGTACCTTCAAGAGGCCTCACACCTTATACACTAGGGGGTCAGGGGTCTGGGTCAATTAACCAAAATGAACAGAATTTGGCACAGGACAAATGGAGTAAAATTCTGGACATTCCACCTACCATGTCCCGACCACTTACCTGTGTTAAAGTCAGGATAAGACAGCGCTTGCCTCAGCTCTCCCAGGACCCTCCCCACATCCTACTGGAACTACAGAGACCCTCCCCACTTCCTTCTGGGAGCACAGAACCCTCCCCACCTCCTCCTGGGAACAGAGGGACCCTCCCCACCTCCTCCTGGGAGCACAGGGACCCTCCCCACCTCCTCCTGGGAGCACAGGACCCTCCCCACCTCTTCCTGGGAGCACAGGACCCTCCCCACCTCCTGCTGGGAGCACAAGACCCTCCCCACCTCCTGCTGGGAACAGAGGGACCCTCCCCACCTCCTCCTGGGAGCACAGGACCCTCCCCACCTCCTCCTGGGAGCACAGAACCCTCCCCACCTCCTTCTGAGCAGACAGGGACCCTCACCATCTCCTGGGAGTACAGGGAGCCTTACCAGCTTCTTCTGGGGCACAGAAACCCTCACCATCTCCTCTTGGGAGCACAGGGACTCTCACCACCTCCTGCTGGGGCACAAGGACCCTCACCACCTCCTCCTGGGAGCACAGGGACCCTCATACATTCTGCTAGGAGCACAGGCCATCGTGACTTTTTGCTGAACTTTACAGAAATGTGTAGTGAATCCTCAACAGTTGAAGACAGGTTTCAGTTCCCACCCTGGGCACCAGTGACCCCCGAAGAAGGCAGGTGTGATCAGAGTGTGGGAGTGGCACGGGCCTCCCAGACAGCGTGCTTAGCAAGACGGCTGTGAAGGATGCTGAGGTTTGGCCGGCCCCTGCTCAGGTCCCGGAATGGCCAGAACATACCATTCTCTTCTGAAAATCAGACAAAAGCAACATGGGAATTGATTCAATAACGCCAGTGTCCCCAGCAAGGAATAATGTCGTTTCCTGTGGCACCACTGAGTCAGCCCTGCCCCACACCATGCAGTGCCACTGAGGGCTCCGAAGATGTGCCTGCATCTAAGGGGACAGGAGTCAGGAAAGAAAGCACAGATGTTTATTCACCACATGCCACGCACAGGAAAAATCACTATTCGCTGTGTTTTTTAAACGAGGAAGCTGAGTACAGAACAAGTAATGTTTCCTGAAGCCACAGTCGTAGCTGTTTGTGGGAACCTGGAGTTTGTATTCTGGAGGGACGTCCCTGTGAGCCGGGTGTGGAGATTTCCGGGAGCTGCACTGTCCCCTCGCAGTTGCTGCAAGGACGATGGGGTGCTGTGGACATGCATCCTAGAAGCCTGTTCCGCTGTGATCACAGCCCAGGGGTGGAGAGCAGGAGAGGCAGCGCCTCACCTGGACAGCAGGACTTTCCCCGCGGAGAAGCAAGTCAGGCACTACCATCTGGGGTACGATCAGAAACTTCCGTGGGGATTACGTTTTTGAAAGAAACTTACGTGACATGTAGCTGCATTCTCATATCCTGAAGCATTTCTTGGAAATGCTTAATACATTGATGTAGAAATGGGATCCTGCCAACACTCAGCCATCTGTATGCAGAGGAGCAGGCTGGGTCCAAGCCCACGGCCACCAGGCATCCTGTATACAGCTCTGATGTAGGAATGCGTATCGCTTTGGCAGCAGCACTGCGCTCCAGTCGGGCTCAATGAGGCTGTTTTTAAATAGGATTGCCTTTTCTTAGCGCAGAAGAGCCGGCCAGTGTGCGGTGGTGGTTGGGGCGGAGCTGGCTAGGAGGTGAAGGACGTCGTCGTTTTAGCATAAATTGGGTTCAGAGACTCCTTGAGATACGCAATGTGCATGGGACGGACGGAGGATGTTCTGCTTTTAGACACGCTTTCTGTCTCTGGCATCAGCTCGCAGATGTGCAGACGTGTCTCTGTTTTGTGGGGCGGCCAGAGTCGAACAGGCACGAAGGGGTTGCTGGAAGCCATTTTCTCATTTGGAAAAGTTTCGGTTAGTTGAGAAACTGGAGTTAGTTATTGAGCACTGTATTTGCAAGCGTTCGAGAGTCATCACTGAACAAAACCAGCCCAAGCGCGTGCCCTGCGGAGCTCGCAATCTGTGGGATGAGTGCTGAACACCAACAGTGTCTGTAAGTAAACTGTGTTATGTCAGAAGACAGCAGGTTCCCTAGTTTTTGTGTTTTGTTGACAAGGCTGTGGTGCCTGTGGCCGTGCAGGAGGCATCCTCAGGGCGGCCTTGTGGATACCCTGGTGTCCAGGAAGGAGGCCTGTGGGAGGCACTGGGACAGCAGAATTCATACAAAGAGAACAGTAGGTGGTGGTTCTGACAGGGATGTCTCCCCCATGGCTAAAGATCAGGGAAGAGCCCGTGGGCCAAGGACACAGGAAAGTGGGGGCAGTGGTGGGAACAGTGGATGGGCAGGAACTCCTCAGGCCCTTGCAGGACCCAAGAGGGCATGGGCAGCTCTTACCTGAGAGAGTCCGGGTGAATCAGGAAGCCTCGCAGGATATTAAGCAAGGAAGTGACAGGATCTGCCACCTTTTAAAGAGGATCGTCAGGCTTCTCGAGTGGGAAGGGCTGGGCTAGTTAGGTGGCACCTGCCCAAGTCAGAAGGGGCGTCTGCACGGTTCAGGCCGGTCTGGCAGCAGCAGTCATAGGAACTGCTTTCTGTGTGTGCAAGTGGGTCCATTGGGATTTTCTGAGGAATTAGATTAGGGTATGAAAGAAAGAAAGAGATGGATGATTAACACAAAACATTTGCATAAGCAGCTGAGGGAGGTGCTGCAGCACCTGGGGTGGGGCTTCACTGTGCAGACGGTACTCACGGTCCTGGAGCGAGTGCCTGAAGGCACTGCATGCAAGTACCTCTGTGTCCCACCTCCCTCACTGCAGGCTCCATCCCAAGACTTGTTCTGGTCTGTGGATGGTGACTGAGGAAATAGCTCACATCACCTCCAGGCAGAAGCAGGTGGAAGCCAGCACACTTTCTCTGTTTCATTCTTCCCCATGCAGAGACCTCAGAAGCCTCACCAATGACTGTGCAGCAGTAAGACCCTGAGTGACTGCGTGGAGCAGAGCCCTTTGCTGACAGCTGCACAGTTTCCATGGATGAGAGATGAATCTTCACTGCCTGCAGTCACTGAGGCCTGTTGAAGAGGCAAACAGACAGGTGGAGAAGGCTGTGGGTGGGGAAGTTGGACATTCAGTTCTGAGCCTGTTGAGTTCTCTATTAGATGTCCAGGTGCAGACATCAAGCAGGAACTTGATACATGAGTGAGCAGTCTGGAAGCGCATGAACTTTATGTCATGGAAAATGATAACCCTCCCCCAAAAATGCAACTCAGTAGATAAATTGAACTATTTTAAATTTAATATGCTAAGTTTCTAAAGCGCAAGCCATACAATAAAATTAATGTGAGGGAAAACTATGCAAATTAACACGATGCTGTAATTTGTAATGTTATTTGACTAAACCTTTTTATCTCAATAATAGTTTGTAATACACTGGTTAGTTTAGAAAATTGCTGAGGCATGGCGAAGTTGCTGAAGCATCCCAGAAACCCTGCTCTGTATCCTGTCATAAAATTGATAATATTAAAAGCCACGATCTTTAAAATGAAGATGACCCCATGATATTTGGGCATAGGAATTCCCCAAGCTCTTATAATTCTTTAATTTAAACTTTGAATGGTGTTTCATTTTCAGCAACCACCTGCATAAATAATTCATTCTCTTTAAAGATGCTAGGAACTAAGCCACTGGGATAATTGACAATTTTGAAAGGGAGAAGATGAACGTGCCTGTTACGGAAACGTCATGTTTCCTATAAGGTTTTGCCTCTGAGGATTTGTGTGGTGCTGAATGAAAAAATATTAAATCAACTAAAATATTTTTCTTGAAAATCTCATAAAATCACAAAATAAAGTTTCTTTTGTGTGACGTTAACTAGACATGAAATTTATAAGTGGAATATTTAAAATACATAATGCATCCTCTGTGTAGATAATTTTAATCCAGTCTGGTCTTTTAAAGCCAACATAGTTTTTTGGTTTCATGTTAATTAAATATAGATGTGATTTTTCAATTGCATGTTTCAAATTTTTTTTAGAAAGAGACTGCATGCTGCTATAAATAGCAAGGACAGGTTGGTAAGGTAGCTTTAGGGATGTTGGCAGTTGACTGGTGATATTAAATACAACTGATTTCCCCTTTGTCATACTGGAGCCTTGTTCCATTTACAAAGAGATAACAATGTAAGTCCAGTAAACCAGCAAGTTTACTTTTAAACAAAATTCTCTGCATTTCCTGAGGCCTCAGGTACCAGACATGCACGGCCAGCTGCAGGTGCTAAAAGGTGAACAACTTGGTCACCCTTCTTCACTTGTTACTAAAACAAGAAATTATTTAAAACATGAAAAATAACTGTTGCTCATTAAAAAATTAAATATGTTAAATATAAGGCCAGGATTTATAATTTACTTAAAGAAGTGGCCATGTCGTACCTCTACTTATGGAAATGTCCCACTGCTAGACTGACTCTATGATGGCAAAAGCATATGGCGTCTTTTTGTAGCCAACAAGGAGAAATGCATGCTTCCTGAGCCACTTGCAAGGTCGCTGGTCTTGAAGGGATATATTTACGTCTCGGCGAAAGATCAGTGGAGACAGTGACGTTTTAGCTAGGGCCTTAGGGATGCGCTAGTCATTTCTTTCTCCAGTTCTTTGAGTTCGATCTGATATCAATGTAAATCATAAAAAAAAGAAAAATTGGCTGCAGCACTGTGGGTCCCTGTGGAAATGCTGTCACTGAGCGGCCGTTCCACATGTGCCTTTATTTGCCTTTATAATTGCAGCACTATTGTTGATCACAGGCACCTAAGAAACGAGCCCGGATTGAACACGATAATACCATCTCGTATGCAGCCTCTGCTTACAGATCTGTCATCGCCCCAGAGAGAATTTCTTTTCTTGTTTTTGTCCCCAAATCTAGGATTGTTTCAAAGTTCATGTATCGTATCTGATGAGTTTGTTTGCATCCTGTTTCTTTAAGATTTAACTTTTTTAGCAGGGTTTTAGATTCAGAGCAAAACGGAGAGAAAGGAACGGAGGTTTCCCACGTCCCCTACACACAGGCTGACAGCTACCAGCCTGCGACCACCATCCCCGCTGAAGCAAACAGTGGTTCAGTGGATGAACCGCCAAGCACAGGCACTATCACACAGCGTCCACACCTTCCGTTGGGGTTCACTCTTGGCCTTTGGCCAAATGGAGAAGGGTGGGGCGCCTAGGAAGTTGAGTTTGCTGCTGGGGGTCTTGCAGGGGAGGCTGTATTGTGCACAGACCTCCAAATTCTGCAGAAGAAGAGGGGGCACTTTGCGTGTTCCTGAGAAATGGTCTGACACATGCACATTTAGAAAGACGGCCAAGGAAAGCAGAGACGTGCATTTGGCTGGGCGTCAGAAGGACCAGAGGTCAGAAAATAAAGGAACTGGAAGGGCTTAAGGGCATTTCCTTCATCCCAATGCCCAGCACCGTGTGCCTGCCCTCCCACTGACAAACGCCTCTTTCTCCATCATGTTGAAAAATGTGTGCTTTGAATGAAGAGACCTTCCAAATGGGCTTTGTGTGAGCAACATGGCTGTTTGTTCACCTGGGTGCAGGTGAGCCAAGGCCGAAAAGGGCATTAGCAAAGGCAGTGGGATAGGAGTTGGTTTTATAGGTTTGGGTAGTTTTTTGGGGGCGGGGGTGTTGCAGAGTAAGTTCAGTTTCAGTGGTGGGGGGTAGGGACAAGGGAGTATACATGACCACAAGTTCAGTTACAATGGCAGGGTTGGGTGACAGGTATTTACATTATCACAAGAAGAGTTAAGATGGCAGGGTTGGGTGAGGGGCTTGTCCGGGGAAGCTCTGCTGGGCCATCAGGGACAATGGCGAACACAGGCGAGGGGTGGGAGACATCAGCTGAGGCAAGCAGGACTTCAGACTTTCAGGCTCCAGGCCTGCATACGGAGACCTGACACATCGTTACTTCTTTTTAACTATATACACATAGAAAATAATACACAGTTGTATATATGCCACATGTGTATATGTACTTAATATATTATTATTCAATGTAATATACATTTTAAATATTAGGTTGGGGCAAAAGTAATAGCTGGTTTTGCCCCTAAAAGTAATGGCAAAAAACCAATGCTGTTCTGAACAAGACCCATTTCAGAGCCCATGATCATCAGGAGAATGGAACTTACAGGACAGCTGAGGCTCTAGAATTGGTGACATCACTGGGCCCAGGTGTTTTTCAGGTGAGTCAAGCAGTGACTGGACAAAAACACTGGCCTGGCCTCTGCAGATGAAAGCAAATGCCATGCCTGGGGGTCACTCTGTGTTTAGTGGAACAAGCTCCCTGTGGAGGCATCTCCCGTGCCCGGCTGTCACTCCCTGTGTACTGGGACACGCTCCCTGTGAAGGCGTCTCCCGTGCCCGGCTGTCACTCCCTGTGCAGTGGGACACGCTCCCTGTGAAGGCGTCTCCCGTGCCCGGCTGTCACTCCCTGTGTAGTGGGACACGCTCCCTGTGAAGGCGTCTCCCGTGCCCGGCTGTCACTCCCTGTGTAGTGGGACACGCTCCCTGTGAATGTGTCTCCCGTGCCCGGCTGTCACTCCCTGTGCAGTGGGACACGCTCCCTGTGAATGTGTCTCCTGTGCCCGGCTGTCACTCCCTGTGTAGTGGGACACGCTCCCTGTGAATGTGTCTCCCGTGCCCTGCTGTCACTCCCCGTGTACTGGGAGACACTCCCTGTGAAGGCGTCTCCTGTGCCTGGCTGTCACTCCCTGTATACTGGGACACGCTCCCTGTGAAGGTGTCTCCCATGCCTGGCTGTCACTCCCTGTAGAGTGGGACACGCTCCCTGTGAATGTTTCTCCCATGCCCTGCTGTCACTCCCCGTGTAGTGGGACGCGCTGCCAGTGAATGTGTCTCCCGTGCTTGGCTATCACTCCCTGCGTAGTGGGACGCTCTCCCTGTGAATTTGTCTTGCCGTTCTGCTTTCTTGCCTTTCTCACATCCCAGCCATGGGAGGAGCCCTGGGGTCAGGCATTCTTCAGAGCTGAGGGCTGCAGCGGAGCTTAGTGCTGTTGAGCAGCCACTGCTGATGGCACAAATGCACTCACACACTCTACGCTGTTCTCTCCAAAGAGCCATTTCTGCTTTTAAAAATAGGACCACAGCAGATATTAGTTTCCAGAAAATGCTTCTAGGACATCTTCCCAGCACAGAGCAGCACCCTATTATATTCTCAGGAGCCTTTTCCAGCCACAGGAAGCTTCCAGGAACGTAGGCCAGCTGCGTAACTGCATGGGTGTCAAATGCATTGCCGTGGTGGGCAGCAGGACCAAGGAAAGCAGCTGCCTCAGATTTCATAGCCTCATGCCCATAGTGCCTTCCCCATCCACACAGAAATCACTGACATCAGTGCCAGATCTGTGTGTAAATAACAAAGATAAGATAACTGTCTTTAGAAGGCACCTACTAAAATGAAAAACTAGCCTTATTCTGTTAGCACTTCTATAGGACTTCTTGTTTTTCAAACCAGCTTTTGATATGGCTTGAGGCCAAGTACCCTGGATAGCTGAGGCAGCACAAAGTTCGAACCCAGAGAGGGGTGTGAGGGACTTGGCATGAGCTGCGGCTCCAAGGGGTAGTGACAGGAACGCACCCTCTGGGCTCGGGCTCCGCATCAGGAACCCCCCAAGCACCTGCTCATGGCCCCTGCCATGGGCCCACACCTGCCATGCGCACAGCAAGGGAAATGTCACTGCCTCTGTGGTAATGTGTGTGCCGGCAGCTGAGGAAGAGAAAACGCAATCACGGTAAAAGAAGCAATATCACAACAAGAAAGCAAAACGTGATGAACGCAGCTTAGAGGGGGAAGTGCTGCAGCCGGAGGACCACTGCCCTCCAGAACCTGTTCAGCAGGCGGTGCAGGGACTTCCCGCCATGGCCTCTCCTGCCAGCTGGTGTCACTCAGCTCCACAGTCCTCACTGTGTGATCCCAAGATTTCCTCTTGACTCTGAAGGCCTCTCCTGAGCTCCGGACTTGTGGTACTTCAGGTTCCAGCTCAGCTGTCTCAATGTCTGGACGAGAGGTAACAAGCACTTCTGACGCCAGGGAGAAGCCCACCAGCACCTGTGGCCAGACCCTGCAGCCAGGGCACCACACTCACCCGCGGCTCTCAGCAGAAGCCTGGAGGTCCACCTTCCTCTGCTGCAGAGGCTGTAGCACGTTTCAAAGCTCTTGTGTTTTCCTGCAGGCCCTCCTGGTTATTTCTCCGGGGGAAACAGTGAAGTGAGGAGGGAGGTGCTGTCAGGGCGGCCTGTGGGGCTCACGTCCCGGACAATGCGTAGGGGCCTTGTGAGCACCGAGACCCTGAATCTTTGAAGCAGCTCATGAGGTGTTACCCATGTTGTTCTCACGTGAGGAAACGGTCAGAGAACCTGACTTACCCAGTGATACCGACAACGGCTGTGGAGTGTTAGCTCCTGTTCCAGGAGTAGAGAATCCACTGGCAAACAGCACAAGGCCATCATTCAAAGGATCAGCAGGACTGGATCGCAGGAGCTGACCTTAGGTTCTCTCCAACGCACAGTGTCACAGGAGACACCCTACAGGAAACAAGGAAGCCTCAGCCCCAGTTCACTGACTCCACGCTCTGCAGCAGCAACGATGCTTCTCAATGTGTGTGGGCATCAGGAGAAAGGACAGATGAGGGCGGTGACACAGCCCACAGTCATCTCCTCACCACGGTGGAAAGATGTGTGTGTTTGCGAGTGCACGCTTCATCCACAGGATTCTCAACAAAGAGGCTAGGTGAGCCTTCCAAAACCTTTTTTGCAGTCGATTTCCATCTCTATGTAGGTCTGTAAAATAATCTCTCAAAGAATTACTCACTGCTTTTCCAGTTCAGTAACTGGGCGGTCGACATAAAGGAACATGCTTTATCAATCACCTGGATTCCATTGAAATTCCAAACCTCTTCTGGCTTCGTAGATTTCATTCCCTGTTACTTCTTTCCATTGAAAAAAAATCAGACTGTTACATTGACTTATGGTGAAAATGTCTGATGATCGAACAAAATCTTTAGTTGAAAATAAAATTGTTCATTATATGCAGGGATGCCATATCCTGAAAAAATAAGCTGCAGAATTGAAGAGAAAAGCCTCCTTCAAAAACTGCCCCCTTCTTTCACTGAGGTCGCAGGATCTCCTGGAAAATGCAGTGGGGGTGTGAACAAGGGATGGCGGAGATTCTCTGTGCTTCTTCAGCTCCCGCTGCAGCAGGGCAGACAGAATCAGGCAATGCAAGGATGAAAGCAGGACAGGCACCGGCCCTAGGCTCCAGCAGGGCCAGGAGGGGCATCAGGAGGAGAGGGCATTTAAATTACAACATGAGGAGTATGTGTGAATAATTTAACAGCAAAGAAGCTTGCAGGTTATTGTAGCCTAAAGACTCACAGGTGAGTCACAGGCTGAAATAAATAGCGGGCTTTCATGACAGTGTTATTACTTTAAGAAAATAAAAGGAAATACTTATCTTGCTGAGGGTGATGTATTAAAGTAAATTGGAGGGGAGGCTAAACAGATCGCTGTGATTGGCTAAAAATACAACATTAAAATAAGGAGTTACTGCTGCTTAACTCCGAGAAATGCAGAGGTGACCTATTCAGCACTACAGCGGAGCTTGGGGAACAGGACCAAGGCAGTGATGAAGGCTGGTGTGAACAAGGATTAGGTGAGGAGCAAACAAGTAATCCTCTCACTTAATAAACAATTACCCGACGTAGTCCCCCAAATTACATCCATGAAGTGTGTGGTAAAAGTGGATTCTTAAATAATATTGGGAATATTAACTCTATTTTAAAAAGTCAGATCCTAAGACACAGAATACACTACTCAGATAGAAATCTGCATGTGATAAAAAGCAACGTAAATAAAACTATGTGTTTGAAAAAATATATAATCTTATACTTTCCACAAGCTGCAAGGAATAAAGTAAATAAATATTTTTTCACAGGAGCTAAAAGGCTTTGTATGGCCAAAGAACAATAAACAAGATTAATGGCAAAGAACAAACCAAGATAAAATCCATGCAGTCTATGTAACTGTGCATGCCTTAGCCTCCCTGCCTCCCACCTTCCAGCCTCCCTGCCTCCCACTCTCCAGCCTCCCTGCCTCCTACCCTCCAGCCTGCCCTTTCCCTTCATTTGAAGCAGGACCCAGTGTCCTTATTCGTGTCCATGTGTTTTCAGCATTTAGCTCCTATTTATAACTAAGAAGATGTAGTATTTGGTTTTCTGTTTCTGTGTAAATTCAGTTAGGATAATGGCCTCCAGCTGCATCCATGTTGCTGCAAAAAACATGATTTCATTCTTTGTTATGACTGTGTGGTCTTCCATGGTATATATGTTCCACATTTTCTTTAACCAATCCACTATTGATGAGCATTTGGGTTAATTCTATGTCTTCTCTATTCCAAATAGTGCTGCAATGAACATACATATGCATGAATCTTTATGTTAGAATGATTCCTATTCCTTTGGGTTTATCCCACATAATAGGATTGCTAGGTCGAATGATAGTTCTAAGTTCTTTGAAAAAACTACAAACTGATTTGCACAGTGGCTAAACAAATTTACATTTCTACCAGCATTGCATACGAATTCCCTTTTCTCTGCAGCCTCACCAGCATCTATTATTTTTTGAGTTTTTATTAATAGCCATTCTGACTGGTGTGTGATAGTATCTCACTGTAGTTTCGATTGGTATTTATTTAATTATTATTGCTGTCAAACATTTTTTCACATGCTTGTTGGCCACGTTTATGTCTTCTTTTTAGAAGTGTCTGTTCTTGTCCTTTGCCATTTATTAAAGGGGTTGCTTTTTGCTTAAGTTTCTTACAGATTCTGGCTATTAGACCACTGTCAGATGCATAGTTTGCAAACATTTTCTCACATTCTGCAGGTTATCTGTTTACTCTGTTGATAGTTCCTTTTGCTCTGCAGAAATTCTACTTTAATTAGGTCTCATTTGTCACTTTTCAGTTTTGTTGCAATTGCTTTTGGTGACTTTGTCATAAAATCTTTGCCAGGGCTTATGTCCAGAATGGTATTTTCTAGGTTTTCTTCCAGGGTTTTCATAGTTTTAGGTTTTATATTTAATTCTTTAATCAATCTGGAGTTGATTTTTGTATAGGATCAAAGGAAGAGGTCCAGTTTCAATTTTCTGCATATGGCTAGCTGGTTATCTCATAACCATTTACTGAATGAAGAGTTATTTCCCCTCTTGCTTTTATTAAAATTAATTTTGTTAAAGATCAGATAGTTGTAGGTGTGTAGCTTTATTCTGGGTTCTCTAACCTGTTCCATTGGTCTATTTGTCTGTTTTTACACCAATACTATGCTGTTTTGGTTACTGTAGCCTTGTAGTATAGTTTGAAGTCAGGTAATGTGATGCCTCCGGCTTTGTTCTTTTTGCTTAGGATTGTTTGACTATTTGGGCTCTTTTTGGTTGCATATGAGCTTTAGAATCCTTTTTTACTAATTCTGTGAAAAATATCATTAGTAGTTTGATAGGAGTAGCACTAAACCTGTAAATCACTTTGGGCAGTGTGGCCATTTTAACAATATTAATCATTCTTATCCAGAGGCATGGTATTTTTTTCCATGTGTTTGTGTTGTCTCTGTTTTCTTTCAGCAGTGTTTTGTAATTCTCATTGTAGAGATTTTTTTTGCCTGCCCCTTCTTTCTAGCTGCTTCTAATATGTTTTTTCTTTCATGCCGACCTTAGAGAATCTGATGACTCTGTGTCTTGGGGTTGCTTGTCTTCTATGGTATCTCACAGGAGTTCTCTGCATTTCTTGAATGTCGACCTCTCTATTGAGGCTGGGGAAATTTTCATGGACAGTATCCTCAATATGTTTTCCAAGTTGCTTGCTTTCTTTCTCTCTCTTTTGAGGATGCCATGAGTCACAGCATTGGTCCTTTTACATAATCCCATATTTTTTCAGAAATTTTGCTTATTCTAATTTATTTTTAAAACTTTTGTCTGAGTTGCTTTGAAGAACTGGTCTTTGAGCACTGAGATTCTTTTTTTTTTTTTTTTAGCTTGATCTATTATACTATTAACACTTCTGCTCGTGTTATGAAACTTATATAGTGAGGTTTTTAGCTCTGTCATAGCAATGTAGTTCTTTCTTAAAATGGCTGTTTTGTCTTTTAGCTCTTGTATTATTTTCTTGGATTACTTTTATTTCTTGGATTGGGTTTTGATTTTCTCCTGTATCTCCATGATTTCTGTTTCTAATCATATTCTGAATTCTATGTCTGTCATTTCAGCCATTTCAACCTGATTAAGAACCATTGCTGGAAGCCAGTCCAGTCATTTGGAGGTAAGCAGACACTGGCTTTTAGAGTTACCAGAGTTCTTGTGCTGATTCTTTCTCATCTGTGTGGGCTGATGTTCCTTTCATCTTGGAAGTTGCTGTCCTTTAGATGAGGTTTATTGCTTATAACTTCTTTGATGCTCTTGAGGGTTTGACTGTAGTGTAAGTTGGGTTCAGTCTATTGGCTTTATTTCTGGAAGATTTCAGGGAGCCAAGGCTCAGCTCAGCACTTCTGAGCTGCATGTTCTCACCCTGGAGTCTGGTACCAGGACTACAGCTTTGTTCTCTGGTTACACCTCTCTTGAGGTTAAGCACCTGCTGTGCTGGAGGGGCTGAGCTGTTCCCAGTCTTTTGGCAGTACTCCAACAGGGACTGCTGGACAAAACATTTCATTGAGGCAGTGGCAGTGGGGTCTACAGTTGTGTGTGAATGCCAGAGGCAGCAGAAGCCTATTATTTTAAAATGTGAAGTTAGAGGTTGGTTTCTGTGTTGTGTGTGTTTTTTAGTAAGTTCAGAGTTGTGCAACCCTTACCAGTAACAATTTTTTAATCACCTAAGGAACATGCACTGCTCCTTTCTCCCTCAGCCAAGACACTGCCACAAGCAATGCAGTTTCTGTCTCCGTAGATTTGCCTGTTGACGGTGTTTTATACAAAGGGAATCACACAATCATTTGTGACTTGGCTTTTTTCACTCAGCATATTGTTTGCAAGGTTCATCTGTGTGGTAGCAGGAATAGGTCCTTTATTTCTGTCTACTTCAGAACAACATCCCCTTGTGTGACTACAACATATTATATTTATCCATTTATTATTTGATAAACATTTAGTTTGTTTTTGCCTTTTAGATATGTTCAATAAGACTTATATGATTTTGTAAACATATGCTTTCAATTCTCTTGCATATATACCTAGAAGTGGAATGACTGGATTGTATTGTAACTCCGTCATTTTAAGAAAATGTTAAAGCTGAACTATTTTCCAAAATGGTAGCATACTTTTTGAGCACCAATTAACCATAAATGTAAGGGATTATTTCAGAAATATACATGTCCAGTGATTTATGTGTCTCTTTTGCCATTTCCATCCTGTCATGATAACTGAAGCTTTGTAGCAAATTTTGAAACCAAAAATTTTGAATATTTCAAATGTATTTTTAAAATATTGTTTTGGATATTCTGCATGCTTTGCATTTTCCTATAAATTTTAGAATTATAGCACAGTTAGTTAAAAGCTGGTTAGAATTTCGACAGCAATTACATTAAATTTGTAGATCAACTTAGAGAATACTACCACATTAACAATGTTAAGTCTTGCAATCAGTAGCATAGGGTGTCTTCCATGTATATGGATCCTCTTTAATTTCCTTTTACAATGTTTTATAGCTTTTTTAGTATACAAGTCTTACTTATCTTAAATTTAAACGTATTTATTGTCTTTATACTATTTTAAAATATTTATAAATTTTAGTTTGAAATTATTTTTAGTGTACAAAAATGTAATTAATTTTTGCATATTGATCGTGTATCCTGCCACTCAGTTTAAGCTTTTTAATTTTTAAAATATTTTTTATGTACAAGACCATGTAATCTGCAAATAATACAGTTTTATTTATTCCTTTCCAACCTTGATTAGTGTATTATCATAAAATGGTGCTGAACTTTGTTAAAAGATTTTTTATATCAACTAAAATGAAATCAATATGGCGTGTTGCTCTTAGCTTTTGTGTATTTGATAACAGTCATCCTTACAGGTGTGACAATATCTAATGTGGTTTTAATTTGTATTTTCCTCATGATTAATGATGTTCAGCACCTTTTCATATACCTCAAAGCTATTTTTATGTCTTCTTTGGAGACTTGTCTGTTCAGGTTCTTCACCAACTTTTTGAGGTGTTTTGTGACAAATTGTTGTTTTCCTGCTATTGAGTTGTAGGAGTTCTTTATAAAATTTGGATATTAATCCCTTAACAGGTATGTGGTTCGTAATTTTCTTTTCCCCACAGAGTGGGTGACTTTTTATTTTATTGATTGTTTCCTTTGCTGTACAGAAGCTTTTTGATTCAATGTAGTCTTATTTATTTATTTTTGGTTTTCTAGTATAAGTTTTTGATATTAATATTTTTAAAAAATATTGCCAAAGCAAGGCCAAGAAGTTTTTTTCCTCTACATTCTATTCTAGACATTATGGTTTCAGGTCTTCCATTTAGATCTTTCATTCATTTTGAGTTAACTTTTGTATATGGTGTGAAATATGCATTCAGTATTATTCTGTTTCATGTGGAAATCCAGTTTTCCTAGCACCAAAATGCTTTACATTTTCTTTCCTTTTTATTTTAATTATGCTTCATTATTATTTTACAAATTATAATGCCTTGTAAATTATTTGATCTTTTTACCTGGAGGCTTTGAAGACTTTTTTTCCTTGAGATCTAAGAGTTTTGTTGGGATGTAATGTTGTTGGTCTTTCTGAGTCAATTTTCCTACTAATCTAATATATCTTTAAATATACAGACTAATAGCTTCTTTTGTTTTTGGAAGGTTTTCTCAGATTATTTTAAATATTTGTTATATTCTATAGCTTTGGTGTTTCTGCCTTCATGGATTCCAATTATATGTATGTTGTTTCAACCATTTTCTCCATAATTATTTTGAATTCTTTATTTTCTCATTTTCATTGTATTTTTCTACATTTATTCAGTACGTCTCGGTAAATTTTAATTTTAGGCTATTTTTCATGGTGCACCTTATTTTTCTCTCTATTTCTGATATAACTTTGTTTTCACCATTTCCTTCCTGTGTTTAATCAACTGTCATTTCATTCTCATTGTGGTTTTTCCTTTTTTTTTTTTATTTTTGTTTTACAGTGTGCAGATGTTTTTATATCTCTCAAATAACTGTCTATTAATTGCCTAATACCTGTTTGGCCTGAACCACATGCTTTCAGTCTCAACTCTTCCTTCCCTGCTCTCCTTCCCTTCTAAATCCCAGGGTGTGGCCTCCAGGCTGCACTTGTCTCAGAACTCTGACTTCACATTAGCAAGAAGCTAATGGAGATGTTTCTCCATGTGTGAAGTCAACCCAACATTTATCTAATTCACTTGGGCTGCGCCAGTGCCATCAGGTCTCCTGAGTCTGTTACAAGCATGCTTTCATGCTAATCTGTTACCAGACACAACACATATCACACACCACACACACTACACACACCACACATGCATCATACATCACACCATGTATTACACACCACACCCCAAATACACCACACATCCCACACACACCACACACCACAGACCACACACTCCACACCAAACACACATCACACACCACACATCACATACCACACACAATCACACACGCCACACCAAACACACCTCATATCATACAGACTACACGCCACACACACTATATACCCCACATCACACCACAAACACAATACACACGCATCACACACACACCACACACCACATACCACAGACATCACAGGCCACACACCACACACAGTACACACACCACACAGCACACCTATCACATACATCACACATCACACACACAACACATACCCCACACACCATACACCACATATATCTCACATAGCACACACTACACACATCATACCACACACATCACACCACACAGCACACCACACACATCACACACCAAGACACCATGCACCACACAAATCACACACACCACAGTATACACACATCACACAGACCAAACATCACACACCCCAAACATTATACACACCACACATCACAGACATTACACGCCACACACACCACACACCACACACACCAAACACCACACAAACCACAAACACGTACATCACATGCCACACATACCACATGCACACATCACACAGCACACACACCACACATCACATACCCCACACATCACACACCAAACATCACACACCACACACACACCACATACCACCCAACACAGACCTCACACACGGCACACACTAACACACATCACATCCACCACACACATCATACACCACACATCACACACACCCCACACACCACTCATATCACACACCACACACACCACAAAAACCACACACATCACACACACACACACTGCATAAACCACACACACCACACCACAGACACCACTTACGACACACACTCATGCTGAGCAACTATTAATATAACAAGTCAACTGCTAAGTGCCTCACTGCGGAAAAGGTGGCGCCCCCTGACTTACTTGCCCTTAGACACTGGCTTATGACCTTCACGTGCCTCTGTTGCCTATAATGATGAAGTTTTCTGTGATTTTGGCACACTAGTTAGTGCTTAGAGGATCTTCCAAAAGGCATAAAATGGCTTGTTACCAGTAGAAATTAGGTCCAGGCAAAATACAAGATAAAGTAAAATCAGTCAGAAAACTATACAACTGTGACAAGAAAACAGATTACTATACATCTAGAAACTCAATCAAGTTTAATACATATTTTCACTTTTTATGTAGGGAATATTTTTACCACTCCAAAAAGTACAGAGAATAATTTTATAGTAATTTGCCAGCTGCTTGGAAAAAGACACACCTGAAAATGCAACATGTTTTCTTCTGATCTTTTTTAAGAAAATAAAGTGACATGATATTCATGTAAACTCCCCCAATTACATTCCTACCATCCTTTCCCCAGAGATAATCGCTATAATGTGAAGTTGGTAAGTACCCGCTTTATAAAGTGCTTTATGCTTTTATTACACATGCAAGAAGAAGTTGACTTAAAACTAAGAGTTATATACATATACTTATATCTACATTGCTGCGGGTACATTTACATGTCCCCACATGCGAACAGGCACAGGTGAGTACAGGTCATTCTTTGCTCACTGCCGTGTGACACTACACTCTCTGTCGCTCACCATTTTCATCTATGTCCTTGCCTACGGACACTGGCCTGCCCACATTTTTGCTACCATGGCCTTTAGCCTTGGCTCCTTGTGCCTGATGTGAGCCCCTGCAGGAAAGAGTGGTTGGGCGTGGGCTCTGCACGAGCACTCCTCCAGATTTCCCTTCCTGAAGCACTGTACAGGTCAGAGCTCTTGCTGTTGAACAGGTATGGCCTGTGCAGGGGCTCAGGTGTGCAGCGTTCAGTCTGAGTATCCATGGGGTCCTGGGCTAGTTCCACATGAAAGTCTTGGCCTCAGTTTCCCTGGTGTGGTCCTGAGCCAGCTTCTCATGGAAGTCCTGGCCTCAGTTTCCCTGGGGTGGTCCTGGGCCAGTTCCCCATGGAAGTCTTGGCCTCAGTTTCCCCTGTGCTGCCATTTCTCATGTGTGACTGGTTGCTTCCACCACATGAACCGGCCTTGTCAGTGCTGTGTCACTGCCACACCTTCTTGCCGTCAGCCAGGCTTCAGGGGAGCTCTGGGCTCTGCTATTGGTTCCCTCTGAAATGTTCTCCGGCTCCTGTATTGGATCCCGCTCTTTATACATGGACAAAAATTTGATTGCACATTTGATTTCAATGAGCTGCATGCCAGCCCATGATTCTCTAGATCAGTGGGAAGTCTGGTCCTTTCTCACTGCCTTTTGTATAGCAATCGTGTCCTTTCGGTCAGGGCTCAGTGGGATTCTCTGTAAATGTCCAGATAGTGACTATTTTAGACTTGGTTCATCATGCTGTCTCTGCCACAGCCATTCGTGGTTCCAGCACCTGGAAGCCTGGAAAGGAGGCAGGTCTGAGTCCCTACGTGAGTGTGGCCTGGGGCATGGAGGCTGGACCAGCCCAGGGACCACAGCTGTGGACCTGTCTCACACACATAATCTAAGGAATCAGTTTCTAAAAGTGTATTGTAACTTGCTATATACTAAGAAATGCCTGCATAAAATAAAAATCATGTAATTTAGCTGCCCTTTTCAGGAACAGAAATCTGTAGAACTGTAGAAAGTTAGTGATGTCCTCTATCTTCGCTTATTTTTAAAAATTGAATTGTGTTTTCCCAATTATGTATACCAAAGCTGAGCAACTTATGTTGATTTAGCAATGTTCTGTGTGTGTGTGTGTGTGTGTGTGTGTGTGTGTGTGTGTGCATGCGCATGCGCATGCTTGTGTGTGATTTGCAGTATAATTCCTGGAGCTGGTGAGGTGAAGGGAGTACCTTCATCTATGCTGGTTTTGTTTTTGCCCCTGAATACAGAAGACAGGAGTGTTGGTTTCTACAGGATTCTGTTTCAGGGTGTGCTGACGTAGGCTGAATGACTCTTCACATATCTGTACAATTGTTCATGGGCTCTGGCGTCCGGCATGTTTGCAAGCTCATGAGCTCGTGAGTAAACCAGTCTCAAAACATGTGCTCTGGCCCCGTTTACCAGGAACGTTAGACCGAGTCATTGCTATGCCATGTACTGGTAGAAGGAACTCGGGTAGGAGAGCATCTATATCCCAAATGATCTTTCTCAACTTTCACCTAATACCTTTTGCAGAGTCTATGAAAGGAAAACCTTCTTAAACTCACATAGATTTCATTAAAAGAAATACATTGTGGAGCTCTAAGAAATCTTTTTTTTTCCTTGAAAACTGGTATATGGTGAAGGTATTGATGACCTTGAGTGATGGGATTTCAACTTAATTCCTCTTGAGAAAGTCAGACGGTATGATACAAAGATAACACAGTTTGTATGGATATGGACTCTGGCTTTGCATTGTCAAATACCTCCACAGCCTCAGGCAAGAAACAACCTCTCTGAACTCCAGTGTTCCTGCTCTAAAAATGCCTTTTGCTTCCTTCTCTCCAGGACCACTGGCCATGCTTGGAAAGTACTTTGAGAAATGCAAACTATGCACTTTTTCCAGCTCTCTGGACATACATGAAGACATCGCTCCAAGCCTGGAGCCTCCCAGCCTACCCGAGTACTGTGCGTCCCCCGAGGTTGGGGTCCTAACATCCAGGAGCCAGTCCCCCCTACAGCCATGTTGGGAGTGCAGCAACACAACCAACCTTAAAAAGGCGGCTTCTGTCATGTGAGGCCTCAGGTCTCAGCTTCTCCCAGGCCACCTGGAGTAAGAAATTCCAACAGCCACTGTCATTCCCTGGTGTCCTGGGAATCTCACCCTTCACAGAGAAGAGGACACACTCTCAGCCTGCTGCCCCGGGACAGGAGGGCTTCCCACTTCACCTGCAACTCCCGCCCATGAGATCCTGAGCCCGCTGGAGAAACATGAACCCAGGTATCCTCTGGCACAGCTCTCCTCATATGGACTCATGCTTCCTCCCTGGCCCTGGTCGCTGGGCCTGCTGAGATTTCTACTCAGGATCAGGAAACTGCCTCTTCTCCTGATGCTTTCACAGTCCCTGTCCCTGGCCTCTGCTCACCCTTGATTGCAGGAGCCCCGCATCCTCAGTGAATTCTGGAGCACAGAGTTCCCAAATCTCCTCCTTCCCCAGGACCTGGCCCACATCTCTCAGTGCCAGTTCCTATTTCTAAACAATAAGGTTCAAGGACCTGACCCCTTTGGGGCTCAGCTTGAACACTCTGCACCCCCATCACCTTTCCAGGGAACAACGGATGCTTTCTCACACTTCCTTTCTGTGTAACTCCTGCTGTTCTCATGAAAACATCAGGAGCCACATGCATGTCCCACTGGGCCTCCTTATCTTGTCTTTCTCAACTCCACTGGCATTGACTTTAACTTAGCTTCCACCATCTCTGTGTGAGCCCTAAAGCACTGACTTCTGATATCTGCCCTTCTAAGCATCCTCATTCAGTCTGGTGGCTGCATTTGCTCTTTGAATCCTTGAATTTTCCACATTCTCCAACTCAACCCCTTCGTTCCAGCTCCCACATGCTATATACTCACTACAAATCCTCCTCCTCCTCCTCTTCGTGAAACACATCAGGTTATGTGTCTTCAGATTCAGTGAGAAGCCGCTGGCCGCGGTGTGGGCTTAGAAGAGACCACCCATGTGGTGGCCTGGCTCCCTTGATGGCAGAGATGTAGGCTGGACTTTCCTTCACCTTTAACACTCAGTTCCCTCATTTATAAGATCAGAATAATTACAGTACTTACCTCAGTGGCATATTGAGAAGATTAAATCAATTAAATGTCTATACCTAAAACTGAGAATCTGCTCAGCAAAGGTCAGCTACGGGGTCATCTCTGGTCTTCCCCACGTACTCCTCATGCGACGGTCCCAGCCTTCACCACAACCCTTCACACAACGCTCAATCCACCCAGCAGACAGCCACACCTCATTCAGAGTCGAGTGGGCCCGGCACCCTAGGCTTCTCACTCCAAATGCAGGAGTTAAATCCACATCTGCGTCCACAGGGAGAGAGGACGCCCTTGTCCAGGACGAGGTAGGTTCTCCCGCCTGAGCTCCTGCTCCAGTCTCCTCCTGCGTCTTCTGGGTTCCAAACCATCGTGTTCCGTGCTGACGTCGATTCTGTGCAGGTTCCGCGCCGTGGAGTTCCGGTTCCGTGCCGTAGGGTTCTGTGCTGTCAGGTTCTGGTTCTGTGCAGCCGGGGTTCCGGTTCCGTGCCGTCAGGTTCCGGTTCTGTGCCATCGGTTTCTGTGCCATCGGGTTCTGGTTCAGGGTGGTCGGGTTCCGGTTCTGTGCCGTCAGGTTCCGGTTCCGTGCCATCGGGTTTCCGTGCTGTCGGGTTCTGTGCAAGTTCTGTGCCATCAGGTTCCAGTTCCTTGTGGCTGGGTTCCAGGTCTGTGCCTAGGGTCTTGTGCTGTCAGGTTCTGGTTCTGTGCAGTCAGGTTCCGGTTCTGTGCCATCGGTTTCTGTGCCATCGGGTTCCGGTTCTGTGCCGCCAGGTTCCGGTTCCGTGCCATCGGGTTTCCGCGCTGTCGGGTTCCGGGCAAGTTCTGTGCTATCAGGTTCCGGTTCATTGCGGTCGGGTTCCGGTTCTGTGCCTAGGCTTCTGTGCTGTCAGGTTCTGGTTCTGTGCAGCCGGGGTTCCGGTTCCGTGCCGTCAGGTTCCAGTTCTGTGCCATCGGTTTCTGTGCCATCGGGTTCCGGTTCAGTGCGGTCGGGTTCCGGTTCCGTGCCTTCGGGTTCCATGCTGCGGTTCCGCCGGGTTCCTTGTCGTTACCTCTTCTCCAGACCTCCCTCCACCCCCCACCCCTCTTCACGGAAGGCTGCCCTGAGAGCGTCTCATCTGAGGCTCTCTCTCATCTACCCAACTTAAAACGTAAAAGAATTTCACCGAGTTCTGGGTCTTTCTGCGCAGTGTCTTATGGAATAGCCCATAACGAAACAACACAGACTTTCACTAATTCTTACAGTATCCCATCATATCTGACATTCAAATTCCCGAAGGAAACTAATTCTGCTTTGGGGTATATAGAAAAAATAGAAATTAAAATGCCGAAAACAGCCAAATCCCCAAAGGAAGTGAAGCATCGGTCTTCGGATGCAGCTTGCGAAGTGCCTGAGGGTGAAACGGAAGACACTTGGCCTCTCAAGTGAAGATTGTGGCCTCCGTCAGCGCTTGGCTGTCAGAGCATGCGCAGAACCACACACGGAGATTCTTTGACAATCCAGGACTCTAGAAAAATTAATTGAGGCCGCGAGCCGTGGCTCACGCCTGTAATGCCAGCACTTCGGGAGACCGAGGCAGGCAGATTAGGAGGTCAGGAGATAGAGACCGTGCTGGCCAGCATGGTGAAACCCCCGTCTCTACTAAAAATACAAAAATTAGCCGTGATGGCACCTGCCTGTAGTCCCAGCTACTCAGGAGGCTGAGGCAGGAGAATTGCTTGAACCTGAGAGGCAGAGGTTGCAGTGAGCCGAGATCGTGCCACCACACTCCAGCATGATGACAGAGAGAGACATTGTCTCAAGAGAAAAAAAAAGAAAAAATTAAATTGAACCCTGCCAAAGAATCAAGTACTACAGGGCTTTTTTTCTCAGGGAGCCAGGGGGAGTCTCGGTGAGTGAGGATCATTTGAAGGAATCTTTTGTTACCACCGTGGATCTGTCTGGAGTCAGAAGAGTCAAGTCATCCACCACCTCGAGGTGGGCACCCAGGAGATGGAGTCTACTTCATTCTGTAATCACCTCATCTCAGAAGACAAAAAGAAAACGACAGCATAAAGGATTGCAAAGTCAGCATGTGTATTGTGTATGGGATTCACCTATAGAATATCCTAATTTGTTCAGTGATGTTGAGGGAACACCTCAGTGGCAGGCACTGTTCTGAGTGCCTGAGAGGCAGCAGTGAACAAAATGATTCTGAGTCCTACAGACCCTGGCCTCATCTCTAGGTCTGATGCCAAGCCTCAGTTCAGATGCTCATCATCTCTCGCCAGGCCCAAGGCAATTGCTTCTGCAATTGGTTTTATATCATTCAAAGAACAATTACCTACAATTTTCCAGGTGCAAAGTCTAGGTAATAGTGAATTAAGCAGACAAAAACATCCACCCTCCACACTGCAGCCAGAATTATGTCTCCTAAGTGAAAGATGATCCTGTTCCTGTTTTCTCTTCGCTTAGAGCCCTCAATAATTCCCCTTGAAAACAACGGGAGTCCAGACCCTGCCCATGTCCCTCATGCCTGTCAGCATGCGTTGCTAGGAGTCTCAGTGGATCTGCAGGGGCCTCTCTGGGGAAGCATGTTGCTCACACTGCTTCCATCTTTTGGGGTCCTGCCAGGTCCTTTCCTCCCTACTCTCCTTTTCATGCCACTCCTCCACCTCACTCATCTCCAAAACGCAGCTTGTGTCACCGTTGGTGAATCATTTACTGAAAGATTGGGTAGAACTGACTACAGCTTCCTCTCTGTTTCTTGTCCCATTGCTAATGCTTTCCTCACTGTTTACTTGTATGTGCCTGCAGTCAGATAGACTCTCTGCTCTTTAAATGGAGAATTGTTCCTACGTTCAGGAGTGCCCTGCCCTGCAGCCGGGGAAGCTGAGGCTCAGGAGAATGGGCACTGTTCTTAAGTTTAGACAATTGGGAAGTAGTAGAGTGAAAATCTGACACTCAACCTGTTGACTCTAAAATTAGTGCTTCTGGAAGTTTAGATTGGGCTGGGTGCGGTGGCTCATGCCTGTAAACCCAGCATTTTGGGAGGCCAAAGCAGGTGGATCATGAGATCAGGAGTTTGAGACCAGCCAGGCCAACATGGTGAAACCCCGTCTCTACTAAAAATATAAAAATTATCTAGGCATGGTGGCACATGCCTATAATCCCAGCTACTCAGGAGGCTGACGCAGAATTGCTTGAACCGAGGAGGCGGAGGTTGCAATTAGCTGAGATCACACCACTGCACTCCAGCCTGGATGACAGGATGAGACTCCGCCTCGAAAAGTAAATGAATAAGTAGAAATTTTGATGGAGTCTTTGACTTCATGTCCAGCAAGTTGAGAAGCTTCAAGCCAAAAGGTCTTTCCCTGGAAGTTCAATAGATGGATGCACTGCCCAGGAGCTTCAGCTGCCATGCAGCCAACCTGCCTCCATCTTCACAGTCTAAGCATTTGGTTTCTCTCCAGAGTTTGCCTTTCATTCTTATTCTCATTACATTAATCTATTTAGCTTAATATGTTAAACTAAACAAAGATGTTAATAAATATTAAATGCCTGTTTTCCGTGAAAAGCACTGGCTAGATGCTTTGGGACATAAAAATGAAATTTATATTCAACTTAATGATCATATTTTTATGTTCTGCAAAACTGTCTTTGAATATGGAAAAGTCTTGAGTTTTGCATAAAAATGTAGAATTCCATTTATTTATTTATTTTGTAGAGATGTGGGTCTCCCTAAAGTTGCACAGGCTGGTTTCAAACTCCTGGGCTCAAGCAGTCCTCCTGCCTTGGCCTCCCAAAATGTTGGGATTAGAGGCATGAGCCACTGGACCCTGGCACATTCTATATTATTTTCAACACAGAATAGAGACAGTAGAGCTGTTCTGTGATTCAATCCACACATCAACACATTACAAAAAGTTTACTGAGTATGATGGAGACTTTCTGAGGAATGTGGAGATCAATTACCTTTACTAAGCTTAGGTTCAGGCCAATCAGTGGCACCTAGATCTTCAGGAAGTGGAATAATCTCTAGGATAACAGCATCTGCCTAACAGAGAAAAATCTAGAATTTATTAGGTAGTATCATAAAAATATACTATTATTTTTAACATTAACATTTTAAAATAATTTTAAATCTAAAATAAATTTTTTACTTGGATGGCAACTGTTGGCATAGGTCACAGTAATGTCCAGTGACCCTGTCATCCACCAGCTAGACTACAAGAAGAAATAATTTCCAAATTTAAGTGCATTTGTGCACTGGAAGCTATATAGGCATAGCTACAATGGCTAGTGGGACCTCCTGAAATCTACGAGCTTACTGGAATAAGGAGAGGGCAGATTGACAAATGGCTATAAGACAGGGTGGAAAAGACGGGTGTTGTTAAAAATGGACAGCAATCACATAATAAAGATATTACTGTTGCTGGGTAAGTGGGGAAAAGGGAGTACTCTGCAGAAAAAGTGGCATCTGAAATAGAAACTGAAAGCAAGGACATACCGAAGTCAGAAAGGAGTGGATGGGGTCAGGAAAGACCCAGGAATTAAGTGTAATTGACCAGGTAGGATGTAGAAGAACTATAAAGAAAAGCTTAGCAATGTCAATGGCATTGAGAAATGTCTTAGAAGTGTTGGTGGGATCCAGACTTCCAGATGGCAGGGCTGAGAAGCTCAGCTAAGGAGCCTTGACTGTGTTCTGGAATTTGCTGCTCTGAATTGCCTAGGTGTGGCGTGGTGCAGCTGGATGCAATGCCTGCAATGTGGAAGGTCTGTGCTGGTGGCTTTCCACTTGGGGATGATACTGGAAAGTGCTTATTTTCTGCATTTATATCTTGCTGGATATGGCATGTCTTCCTGAGAGTGTGAGGACCACGTGCTCGTCCCAGCCTCCTAGGAGGATGACTGGCAGGCTCTTTGTGGGGCATCCCATGCCTCTTCAGAGTCAGGCTGAGACTTAAACGTGGACAGCTTTTTTAGTCATAACACCCGAAATTCACAATCCTAATTTAGCAAAAATCTACCCAGCTATTTTCATGTATTTTTAAATGTTAACTAACAGACGGAGATTTCATTTTATTTATATATGCATACCAGATAGCAAAACTGTTAAAGAAAAATAGACTGTAAACCAACAGTGCAATGAAGAGCAGTTCCAGAACTTGAATCAGGAGGGAGCCATTCCTTCCCTTGCCTGAAACTCTAACACAGGACAAGTTTGCATCTGTTCCATTCTCATTCTGTGGATGGTCTGTAAGGGGCCAACAAGTGGGCAACCCTGAAACACTGTGTCTGGGATCATGCTTTCTGGAGTCTATTTGTTTGAAAAACGCTTCAGTTCTTTGGTAGTCTCAAATCAGGCAAGGCCAGTTTTTTGGAAAATATAGTATAGTTTCCAAGTTCGTTAAAGAAAATATAGTCATCCTCTTTTATGTAAGGTGAAACTTTCCCATTAAACAATTTTATTTCCTCTCAGTTTTCCTAAATGGCAGAGTAGCAGAAGGAGGGTCCTTCCTATGAGAAACAAGCTGTCAGCTGCAGTAGTTCAGTGGCAGAGAAGAGAGGGCCAAAATCCCAATGGGAGCAGGAGAGTGAGCTGGGTCTGTGGCCTTCACCATGGGCTGCCACTCCTGGGTTGTTATTAGTGATTAAAATCTCACTAGAGTTACACAGAAATATTTAGATTTTGATCAAAATAATATTTTTCCTAAAGCAAGAAAATAGATTGATTTTATTTTAAAATGTTTAATTCAAAATGTTGCTTATACTTAAAGAGTATTACAATTATTTGAAAATTTTTACTCATCAGAAACACTTGATTCATAGAGAAATGCCAGATCAATGGGGTGTTACTGTCCTTGAGTGAGATTTCTCATAAGGTGGGAGGCTGAATGGACACAGTCTATTCTGAGACAGGCTTTTTGAGCCTCTAGAAGCCAAATTATTCCTTTCAAATGTGCTTGGTGACTATCATGAAGACACTCACAAAGAAACACAAAACTCTTTGAAAACTGGAAGATTTTATATCTATTCACAGCCACATGCTCACATAGCCCAAAATACCCACAGCATTAACTTGATTAAGAAGGCGGGGTAGAAGCAAAACAACTTTAAACAAAGTCATTTGACGCAGGAAGTCCCAGTTCGTTAGGGCTCTATTTAGATGCCTTTGATTGCGCTTCTGAGCTGAGAATCCAGGCTCTGAGGAGCACACACTCCAGAGTTAGACACAGCAGCTGCTCCCGACTACGCTCCATTCATGGGAAACTACACTTGGTCTGATTGTCTCTCTGAATAACTATGATATCACTGTAGAACTAGCTTGAAAAAAATAGCAAAGGGAAATTTAGCAAAACTGTGCAGTAGCGTGTTTTGAATTTTGGAGGAATTTTATGTTATAACTAGAAATTTCACTATACTCATTATACAAGCCAAATGCTAGAATGCAAGCATAGTTTTTAACAGAAATTTAAAGCCTGAAAACTAAATCACCACTTTATTTTTAATCTTTTCAATTGCTTGAAATTTTTCTGGAACCTATTAATACTTCATCTATAAAGAAAAGAAAATTCGAGTTTCATAAAACCAGATTCAGAATGAGACACATGAAATATCTAGAGGATGGCAAAGGCCTGGGCACCTGTTGGTCTGCCCTAAACAACTTTTTGGTGTGTGAGTCAGATGCAACACCTACATAAAAAAGCTTTTATTTAACAAACATAAAAGAATAAAAGCATCTACTTCTTGTAGAGATTCAGTTATGTCCTGTGACGATTAAGTTAATACTCTAAACCCAAATTGGAAATGGCTTCTTGCTTGAAATTTGCCAGTGTCTGCTCTATGTTCAACCCTTGCCTTGTGAAGAGGTTGGAACCTGCTAAAATTCTTATTATTTAAGCCCAAGAGCAGCGATGCTGAGTAACACGTTTGCTGAGATGTTCATCACCTGCTCAGCCGTGCCTGTCACCCCTGTGTGTCCTTCAGTATCAGTGAGGAAGGAACCAGCTGCAGGGCAGAGCCAGCAGCGATAGACCCACATTGCCTGAGCTCCCTAGAGCCATCCCCAGAAAGCTTTCAGGGAGGCAGAGGCCGGACAGAGAGGGACAGAAGCCAGCCTGCCCATCACTCATCCTGTCTTTTCCCCTGAACCATTCAGCTATTCCAGACATCACTTTCTTATTTTATGATGGGGTGGTAAACAAGATGACTCCAGGGGTTTTCTCACCATAAGACTTAACCATTTTGGTTATTGGTTTTCTAATTGCAGTCCTGGAGTTAGTAATTTGTTTCTCCTCCAGCATGTAGGGTCTTTTCCTTCCAAAGTGGACGTGATTGACAAGACTTATCTTCATAGTGAAAAATCAGAGACCTTAATCACCAGAGATCAGAGAATGTGCTCTTCACCACTCCAGCAGGCCGTGAGTTCCCTGCAGACACAAACAGACTCGCCTGTGCACCTCCAATAATTTATAGGGTCTTGGCACATGATCTGTACTTACTAAATTTGCACTTAGTTAATCTGCCCTCCCTTATTATGGAACCATTTTACACACATAAGCATTTTCCAAATAAATATCTCATTTTTTGAAATAAAAACTAAATGTCATTTTTTTTTTTTTTAGAAAGTGCTCACTTTTGTGTTTCTTTGTGATCACCAGCAAGAGAGTCATGAAGAGCATTTGCAGGGGATAATCTGGCTTAGAGAGTCTTGGAAGAAAATGAGTCCATCCAGTCTCCCACATTATTCCTTATTTTCAGACTCAGAAACTGGATCTGTGTGTTTAAAAATGCTTCCATATGTTTGGCAATATTAAGACTGACAAAAGTCTGCGGAGAATAACCTAAAACTTAGTAAATATATCTGAAGATGGTTAAGATCTTGAAGACAGTGCAAATATTTAGGAAATTATAATGTCTACACTAATATATATTATAATGCACAAAGTCAATGATGGACCAACTATTTATTAAGCTGTATCTTTCAAAATTTGGAAGTGGAGAAACTCATACTAGCAAGTATTTTTAAATGCATGTTTTGAAATGCAGGATATAGAGGAATAGGAAAACCAGCACATTCCTGGTTTCTGCTCCACATGCAGAGAGCTTGGCCATCACGATTCACATCACAAAGAAGAAGCTGAACAAACAGAGGGTCAGAAGCTCTTCAGAGGGAGGGCGTACTGCTGCTCCGAGACTGGAG
Organism: Cacajao melanocephalus; assembly: GCA_963573385.1. Lineage (NCBI taxonomy): Eukaryota > Metazoa > Chordata > Mammalia > Primates > Pitheciidae > Cacajao > Cacajao melanocephalus. The sequence goes on along the minus strand of CAUYLG010063139.1, from coordinate 47,456 downwards.
AGATAGGCAGGCTGATGCAGAGAGCACAGCTGACAGCAGCAGAAGCCAGCGCTGGCAGGAACACTTAGAGGGTGATCACTTAGCTGTTGGGACCAATGGTGGCTGAGTGTATTAGTCTGTTCTCACACTACTAATAAAAACATACTCAAGCCTGGGTAATTTATAAAGAAAAGAGGTTTAATTGATCACAGTTCATCAGGGTTGGAGTGGCTTCAGGAAGGGGAAGCAAACACATCCTTCTTCACATGGTGCCAGCAAGGAGAGGTGCCAAGCAAAAGGGCAAAAACCCCTTAAAAAGCCTCCAGATCTCCAAGAACTCATTCACTATCAACTGCCCCATGATTACCTCCCACCAGGTCCCTCCCACTACACATGGGATTATGGAGACTACAATTCACGATGACATTTGGGTTGGGACACAGCCAAACCTAACAGTGAGCTTGAAATATAAAATCCCTTTTCTGACCACAACTGTCCTGAGTTTGACCTCAAGGAGCCACACCAGGTTCTTTGGGTGAAGGTCAGAGAAAAATTCCCTTGTGCTTCCAGCAGGCACTGGGGGTCAGGGCTCAGAACACTCTATCTCACAAGGCCTCTGCCTTCCAGGGAAACAATTTCACCAGAGTCCAACCTACTGGGGCTGCATCAGAACCAAGTCCACTGGGTGAAGAAAAATACCCAACTCCAGTTCCCACCAGCTTTCACCCCCTAAAAAGGGGAGGGTATAAGAAGCACTGGCAAAGACCATAGTCTAAAGACAGAGGCTCATTGGATGATGGAGACCTAATCAGAGGTCATGAGCTGCCTCCCCTCCCCACATCTCAGCACTGTATCAACAGGGCTTTTGTATCATAATAGGGGACTACAATGGAAAGAGCTGCACATCTCAGACCATATTAAGAAGTCTGTAAGGAAATTCAAGGACAAAAGGGGAGATAAAGACAAGAACACCAGGGGAAACTTTCGCTTCTGACCCTTGCAGCTACAACAAACAGCAAGCACAGCCTCACTGACTCCTTGGCAGATCAGCATGCAGCCTGACACCAAAGGCCTATTTACCTCTGTTACTTCAATCCAGTACATCATGTCTAGCTTTCAACAAAAAATTTCCAAAGTATGCTACAAGGCAAAAAACACAGTCAGAAGAGACAAAGCAAGCATCAGAACCAGATTCAGATACTACACAGATTTCCAAATTATCAAATGAGGAATTTATTATTTTTTGAGACAGAGCCCACTCTGTCACCTAGGCTCACTGCAGCCTCTACCACCTGTGTTCAAGTGATTCTCTTGCCTCAGCCTCCCGAGTTCAAGCGATTCTCTTGCTTTAGCCTCCTGAGTAGCTGGGATTACAGGAACACACCAGTATGCCTTGCTAATTCTTTTGTATTTTAGTAGAGACAGGGTTCCACCATGTTGGCCAAGCTGGTCTCGAACTCCTGACCTCTGGTGATCTCACTGCCTCAGCCTCCCAAAGTGCTAGGGTTACAGGCATGAACTACTGCACCCATCCACCAAATTAGGAATTTAAAACAATTATAATTAATATGCTAAGAACTCTAATGGAAAAAGTGGAATGGAAAATGTAAGAATGGACAGGTGACATAACCAGAGGAATAGCAACTCAAAGCAGGAATCAAAAGGAAATGCTAGAAATTAAAAATAGTATAACAGAAATAAAAAATGCCTTTGATGGGCTCATCAGTAGACTGGACATGGCCAGTGAAAGAATCAGTTCACTTAAGGAATCAATAAAAACTTCCCAAACTGAAAAGCAAGGAAAAAAGAAAAATAAAAACAACAGAATGTTTAAGAGCTATTGGACAGTTTAAAAAGCTGTAACATATGCATAACAGGAATACCAGAAGGGGAAGAGAGAGATAATTGAACAGAAAAAATATTTGAAGTAATAATGGTTGGCTGAAAATTTTCCAAACTTAATGGCAGATACCAAACCACCAATATAGGAAGCTCAGAGACCACCAAGGAGGATAAATACCAAAAAACTAAACCCAAGTATATCACAATCAAATTTCAGAAAGCCAAAGACAAAGCCTTGAAAGGATCCAGAGGGGAGAAATCTACCTAACCTGGAGAGGAGCAGGAGAAGGACAGTACCAGACTTCTCTTCACAAGACACACGAACAAGAAGAGGGTGAAGGATGATATTTAAAATGTCAAAAGAAAAAAAATACTTATCAACCTAGAATTCTGGCCAGTGAAATTATCCTTCAAAAATGAAGGAGAAATAAAGACTTTCTCAGGCAAACAAATATTGATGAAATTTTTGGCCAGCAGATCTGCACTTTGAAAAATGTTAAAAGTTCTTCATAGAAAAAGAAGGTACATAATTCTGAATTTCAGATCTATATAATGTAAGCATATTAGAGAAGGGACAAGTGAAAGGGATATTTTAGGGCAGAGGAACTATTCTGTATGATGCTATAATGGTGGATAAATGACATTATGCATTTGTCAAAACTCAGAACTACACTACAGAATGATGAACTCTAATACAAACTGTGAACATTATTTAATAATAATGTGTTAGTATTGATTCATCTAACTATGATAAATTTGCCACTGATGTCAGATGTTAATGATAGAAGAAACTGTATGTAAGGCAGAGGTTACAGATGATATGTAGCAGCTCTCTACTTTCTGCTCAGTTTTCTGTGAACAGCCCACTGCTCTGAAAACACAGTCTATGAATGTTTAAAAACCTAAATGGCAACAAATGAAGGCATCTCAGCTTTTCTCCAGACTAACTTATATCACACTTATCTCCCCACCAATCACTAATATAGCTATTAGTAGTATTACTACACCTTCAAGAGGAATAACATATATTCTAGCATTAATTTACTTATCTCTACTCATAATGTGTGTATATGTTTTTATGTCTGTTTGCATGTAGACATGCAGATGTATATGTTTGAAAGAGGTTTAGGATGTGAGGAAAGTGAATTGTGTGACATGTGGGAGAACTCTTTCTTGAGAATAAAAACAGGACAAGTTGATTTTTGTTATGGCAATATGGAAACCCTTTATATTTTCTGTTGAATTGTATTTGCATGTCTCTGCTGTAAGGGGAGCAGCCAAGGGGTTCTGGTTGAACATTTGGTGATTATTAGACTTTAGAAACTAAATTATAAATTTGGCCTCATCACTTGTTGAGAATGACAGATGGGGCATCGTTGTTATCCAGGCTGAACTACTACTAACTTTAAATTTTTTTAACTTCAAAAAATTGCTTTTAAAAGCATAAAGCACGATTACACTCATAAAAGGATCCAAGCTGCTTCATCTACAACTTGGAGTCAAGGGTAATTAAGGATAATTAATCTCTTTTTAAAGAAATGAGGAAAATCTGGCTTGAGGAACTTCTCAGACTGCAGGAGAAACAACCAAAGTGAAACACAGACATTGAAGCACAATGAGTCATGCGAAACATTCCCTCTGTTCTTGCAAACAACAGCGACTATTCAGGACTATTCGCAGGAGCTTCCTGACCCACAGCAGAAACCTTAGCACACTGCCTACAAAAGGCTTATAGCCCAAAGGGAACACCATGGACTCATATCTACCCTGCTTTGTTGTTTTGGTATTGAATTCCGTCACAGGCCCACAGGATCCCATGCAACTCAGGATACAAGGACCCAAGGACCATAGAGACCATGTGGATCACATGACCACAAGACACAGGAACTCATGGACCACAAAATATATAGATAATGAGACCACAGGACCCCACGAACCTCAGGATATGAGGACCCAAGGACCACACGAACCCCATGATCACAAGATACAGGAATACATGGACCACAAAACATGAAGATCACAAGACCACAGGACCTTATGAACCTTAGGATGCAAAAACCCCAGGAACATAGTCCTTGACGAAACAAGGAACCCAAAATCCGAGGAACACATGTATCTCAGGACACCAGGGCCCAAGGACTACAGGGACCATGCAAACCTCCAAAGCACATGGGCCACAGAACACAGGACCACATGGATAATAGAACCACAGGAACCCTAGGACCACATGGATCACAGGACCCAAGAGCCACATGGACCACATGGACCACATAGACCCAGGACCACACTGGCCACATGGACCACAGGACCATGTGGGCAATAGGACCCTAGGAATCCCAGGACCACATGAACCACATGGACCACCAAACAAAGGACCACATCAACCACAGGAATCACAGCACCACATGGACCACACAGACTGCAGGACCACATCAACCACAGGACCACAGAATCACAGGACCCCAGGACCACAGAATCATAGGACCACACAGACCATAGGACCACATAGACCACAGGATCACAGAACTGGTGGATCACAAGGACCACAGGACCCCATGGACAATAGGATCCCAGGGACTCCAAGACCACAGGAACACATGGACCATGAGGACCCTAGGACCACATAGGCAACATGAACCCTAGGACCACATAGACCACTAGACACAGGACCACATCAATTGCAGTAATCACAGAAATTATGGCACCACATGGACCACACAGATAAAGGGACCACATGGATCACAGGATCATAGCACTACATAAACCACATGGACCACAGAATCACAGGACCACATAAGTCACATGGAACACATAGACCAAAGGACCACGTAAGCCACAGGACCACATAAATCACATGGACCATTGGAACCACAAGGCCAAAGGACCACAGGACTTTTAAACACATCAACTCTGGACCCACAAGAGTCACAAATTCTAAATGCTTCCTTTTTATTTAGATAAGGACTCCTTCATGACTAATGAAGCCTAAAAGAAACAACAGAAGACCATTGGTCTTCCCTAGAAAAAGAAACTCCATTCCACTAGGTCATGCCAAAGTCCATGTTCTTAAAAATTCCATTAACAGTGTCTGTGATCTTTCCCTGTTGCCCATTCTGGCCTTTGGTCAGTAGCAGCCTCAGGATGGTGAGGCATGGATGCCAGCGCCCATGGCACTTGACTGAGGTGTGTTTGCAAAGCACAGATGAAGTGTTTGCCTGAGGTGCCTGCCCACCGTGAAGGCTTCACAGGGGCAAGTGGAAGTTACGACGACAGAACCCTCCCTGCCACCCTGGGCATCCCCCTGGGCCAGGCCTTATGGCAGAAATCTGTGTCTCAGTTGAAATTCTTTAAGACAATAATTGGAGGACAAACGTTTCCCCCAGAATTCTCATAGGTGCCAAATAGGTGCCAAAGCCCCACCTGGAGGCGCACCTCAGGGCTGGATTGTCGTGACAGTCTGTATTCTTGCTGCGACTGCTTTCCCCAAAAACAGTTCCCGCTTCAGGTCCCCACCCCACACCTGCCTCCTTCCTGTGTCCTTGGCAGCATCTGTATGGCCCCTTGAGGTCCCGAGAGTACTTGTTGCTCTCTGCAGCCCTGAAGTCTCAAAGCGTGTTGGCTATACAACTCTGTGGATGGGTGGAGACAAAAGAAGTCATGATTCCTTGTCCTTTCACAGTTGCAGAGAGAGAACAACTGGAAATCCTCCTATAAATAATCTCTTTGCTTAATTGGAAAACTATTAAGGGGATTCTTATGCATCTCTTCTTTATATTGTAGAAATCTTTTTAGTTTAATTGAATCTTCACATCAGATTCGTCAGGAAATCCACATTTGCTCCATCATCAGCTGAACTTGGAGTAACTGAGCTGATTCGATTTTATTCATTACACACACATTCAATAGATCTAATCACTTAATATCCACAAGATACTAAGAATATAAATAAAAAAGGACACCTGGCCTGAAAATATACAGTCATGTAACACAGGAAAAAATGGGTACATGAGTTCAATGAAAACCAATGTATTTAAGGTAGAAAAGATGCTGAAACAAAATCAAACCGTAGTTATGGAGCACAGGACGAGGTCTTGTGCACAGGGGACAACCAGGATGGCTTTGGGAGGGAGGGTCATCTTCCTGGCAACTCCTGAGATATAGAGCACATGGATCATGTGGGCTTCAGGACCTGGGACTCCCTGTGTGAACCCAGGTCTGTGCCCACCTTATTGTCTCTGCTCTTTGCCCCTGGTCAATGAACCCACTGGGCCCCTTTGCTCCTTGGCTTCCAAGCTTGAGAACCGGGTTCCCAATAAGGAGCCCTAGCAAGAAATCAGTGTGGGGAGAAATTGAGGCTGAGGAGGGTTTTTGCCTTCCCCTCTTCAGTCATGCCAAAAATTGTACAGCGTCTGAGGCCTTGCCTAGGGCAGCTCTCACCAGGCTGCGACTGTGCCCCACGTCCCTTCCTATCCCTTCTGATGAGGGTGGTGACTTCTTCCACTGTCTGTAATGCTGGAGTGTCTTGCCACCGCTTGGGGCCTCTTTGAGTTCCCCCATAACTCTGCCTGTCCCCTGCATTGAGCCCTCTCAGTTATGCTCCTCTGCATGCACCCTGACTGCTAACCGCATGGGGTTGCATCTCTGCAGCAAGCAGATTCCAACACAAGGCAAGACTTATCCTAGGCAGACTCAAAGGGCAGAACGAGAGCTAACGATGGAAATTCTTAGGACCACAGACTTCAGTTCACAGCAACAAAGTACATTCTGAGAGCCATGCACAGTGAAATGGCTTGACTGGCTCCATCCAGGGTGCGTAGGATTTTCCTGGAAATCTGCGTTAAGAAGCAGGTGGTCAGGTTTTCAGCCCAGGAAACTGGAGTGGGGGCAGAGGATGTGCATTTCAACAAGACCCCAGGAGGTCTTTAAGCATGTTGATTGAGGGTCCTATTTTGAGACACTCTGAGCCAGAAGAGTTAAGTCACTTCACTGACGTACTCCACTGCATTGTGAGATGGGTTGTCCATGCTGTCCCTTCTAATGGTAAGATTCCAAGATTCCACAATCAAAACTCTTTTTTGGAAAGATATGTTTGCTTTGTGCTTGCAAAGCAGACAGGAATCATGGGAAGACCTATGCAGTTCCAACCTTTTCTAGGTTAGGATGTCCCTCCCTGCCTTGGGTCAACGGGAATAAAACAAATCCCTCTACCTCCGTTCTCTGTTTCTGGCCCTAACCAAGCCATAGGCCTCAGTTACTTTCAGGTGTGTCAGGCCTTGCCCTGATTCTGCATGGTTACCAGATTGCCCGTTGGTGTTCTTTGCTGCAATGAACTAGCAAAAGTATCAAAGAAAAACATCAAATTGACAAAATAAAGTTATTTTTTTCCTAAGAAATGATCATAGTCTAATAATAAAGAAATAGAATACAGGTTTTCAGGACTTAGATTAAAAGACAGTAATATGGAGAAAATCATCACTTCACTTGGGTGTTTAACTGACCAATAACATATGAATTGTAGATACCCTCTTCAAGTGGAACACCCATTAAGATTACCCAACATATTATGGAAGCACCAGTAGAATTCCATGCTATCTGGGAGAAGAATTGAAGAGATGTTCTCGGCTCAGAGGAGGACATGTGACCGCTGGCCCAACAGAGAACCTCTCTCCTGTCTGCTTCCTTCAGCACGCCATCTCCCTGGAGGCTGCATCTGTCTCTCTTCGATGTCTTCCGTGATTGCAGCAGCCACGCTGGAAGCATCCTTTCTTCTCCAACATCACCAGCCCCCAAAAGTTTGTTATGACGGATAAAGGCAATAAACTCCATACTATTCAATAGTCAATTATTTTTTGATGTATCCAAATATGCTTTCCCTACTGCCTTGGGCTTCCAGGAAAGCTGGAAGGCTGGCTTACTCTGAACTTAAACTGCAGACATCACCCCTTTGCAAGAGCCCCAGCTTTCAGTTCTTAACATTCCCAGGCTGCCTGGCTATGCTGACACTCATCACCAGATCTCCAGCAAAGATGGTGCTTCTAGGCTTTGATTTGGAAAGCCATGTGGTTCTCCATCCGGGCCCCATGGGAATTCCTTTTAGCCGCTTTTCTAATTTTCTGGGGTTAACATTGTCATATGGACATTGGCCATAGGGCATCTCAACTATTCCAAGGGGACGAAAAATTGGAGAGTTTTTGAGAGAGTCAAGACCTTTGAAGCATATCCTAATTCTAATTGCACTGGAAATTTTCCAATTTCCCAACAAATACAGCATGCAGAATGTGGACAATGTGCCCTTCCTTAGAGCAAAACTGAGTCTCAACAACTGATTTATCATTGCCATTTTTAAAGAAGGATCATATGAAGCCTGTGAGAACTGAGACAGAAAACTGAGACCAGCACATAACAAAACAGGCAAAGAACAAAGAAAGAAAAATGCCCACAAAAAAAGTGGCAGAATCCACAGGGCTGAGGTGGAGTCTTATGTTTTTAACCAAAATGAGTTAATGGCCAAGAAAAGGTATTTTGATCTTTTCACTGTTAAACAAAACAAAACGCAACTTCTCTCCGAAATGTGCTCCTCCATGCCAGGCAGTCATTTATGCTGGTGTGGTTACTGCTCCAAAGGATTAGGGTGACGTTCGCTTTGCAAATGTTTAATGAGGACCTGTTACAGGTCAAGCTCTGACCTCAATGCTGGGAAAAGGCAGAGAGGCTGTGCACCCTGGGGTCTTACCATCCCCTCGGAGGAAGCTGAGACTTAGGTCAAAGCAGAGCATGGTGGCGGGGCTGACCCCGGGAGCAGCTGACAATGCCACCTGCCATAAGGACATGAATGTTTCTAAATTCTTTTATTCCTAATTGAATTATTTTTGCAACTACACAGAACATCTTTCATTATATACCATAAGGAATTACAAAGATTTAATTTCAAAAGTTGTTTCAGCATTTTAATTATGACTTCTTGTATGGAAATTGTGGGAAAATATACAACTAAGTATCTTTAGCATGCCGTAGAAAACAGCATTGTTAGGGAGGTGGAGCCTACTAAAGATTCCATGTGATAATTCTACGTTAGAGAATAGGCAGTGTGCATAAATAAAGCTGTGCTAAAGTTTGAAAATGGTCTAAAACTGCCTACATCTAAAAATGTCATTTTTCTCAAAAACTGACTGTAGAAAACTACTTACAGTAAAGGGAGGGCCAGGAGGAAACTCATGGCTCAAACTCCAGGCCTGCATTTACCTGCCTGTGCGATTGGTGGGCACCCTTTGTGAAGTCTACAACAGAAGTGGCCTGGGCAAGTTTCAGGACTGCTGCCTGACACCAGAAACCAGGCTGGCCCCAGTATAATTATCTCAGGAGCAGAACTGACTCTCTTAAGTGAGCAGCAAGGTGCCATGACACTTCCAATTAGGTTGATGTGATTTTCATTTGGTGATTTTTTTAGGTTACTTCATGAAAAATATGACATTTTGAACTGAAAATAATTTGAAGATTTAAAGATGAAAAAGATAAAGATGAAAGTTCCAGGTCAATATGAATAGAATAATGATAAAACTTATAAATTGATTGTAATAATGCTCTGAGTATTATTTTAATGGTTCTTTATAAGAATTGTACAAGGTAGAGTCTTCCACAAATATTTAATAGAAGAAGCTGGCTTGGAAGTTGTGACTCCCAGGGGTGCCCAGTGATAAGGAGGCATTACTCAAACCTAAATCTTTTGTCTCTAGAGGCAGGATGATTGTTATTTTTCTACACAGGAGTCTTCTTGGGAATAAAGGATAAAAACATAGCATTTGTGAAGAAAGAAAAAAAATTCCAATATTTCTAAGAAAGTCATGAGAGGCATATGAATGTGCAAGGAGTTGAAAAAGAGAGACACTGAAAGTTCTGAAGAGAAAATTTAACTGAAGATTTACAGCCAGGAAGAAAGTGAGGCACCCATCCCTGGTGACAATCCCAGAGGCCTGCAGAACAGCCGATGGGCACAGCCTCCTTTGGAAGGGCTCTGTCAGGGGCTCTCAGCCTCATATCTACATCCCAGCACCATGACAAGAAAGGAATAGGATCAAATGCTTGCTAAATAATTCAATGAATGCAAGAATTAATTCACTTCGTGGCTTAATCGCCAGATTGTCCTAGATAAGGATAGGGCTTCACCATTTCAGCAAAACCCTTATAGTACAATTATGTTTCACTGAATGCCATGAAAATCCAATTAAATATGTTCAGATAACAATGAAAGAAATAAGGGACGGCATAAAGGGAGTAAGAAAAGAACAAAGGAATGAAGGAAGGGAGGAAGAAAGGAAGGGAAGGAGGGAGGGAGGGAGGCAGGAGAGGGAACGTGCCAGGGAGTTCTACCACCCGTCACTCTTCCAGTTCATCAATTTCTGTTCTGAATTGAGTGCAGGATGGTAGGAAAAAACTTGTAATATATATAAAAGAACAGGCAAGACTAAGGCATATAAATGATAGAGACACATTTTAGAGAATTAAAAAAGCATTCTGACAATTTAGAACTGGTCTTATCCTGGGCCCACATCAATTAGGTGACTCGTGGTGGCAAATGCTGGTGTGTTTATCAGGCAGGGTGTGTGCCCAGGGACCTGGTGCTGCCCTATTGCAAAATGGTAACAGAGTCTTTCACACCAAGAAGGTTTTATGATTCAATGATGTCAGGCAGCCACTTTTGCAGGCCTGTTAGGTTTCTTTCACATTTTACCTTTGGCTTATTTGTTACGTTATTTTCATTGTAAGTGTTTACGGCAGCGTTTCTGACCTCATGTGTCCTCTCCTCCCTTTTCCAGGTGGCGTTCCATGGAAGTTGTGGCCGCCACAGCACCCTGGCACCCGCGGGAATCTGGTGGGGCATGTCTCAGTGCTGGACCGAGGGCTGCTGCTCTGGTTTGATCTGGTGGGTCAGGTCTCGGTGCTAGACCCAAGGCTGCAGCTATGGGATCTGAGGGTCCGGGCGCAGCTTTTACGCGCGTGCTCCTGGGGCCTCCACTGGCACCGACTGTGTCTTTCACGCGTTGACTGAAAACCAACATGAAGTTCTAGGTTCAGCATGCGGGTTGCAGCATGTCTGTAATGTCGCCAGCATCTCCTAGTCCATATGCGTAGCGGGAAGCAGTGTTTTCCTTTGCCGAAGAAGGACAAATTCCTGAAAACCGTGGCCCAGCCGCGGGCGCCGCCTCCCCTGCTGGCTCCTTGAATCGGGCGCCTCCCCCACAGCCAAGGCGGCGTCCCAGCGAAGCCTCATTTCCGTCAAAGCTCGGTGAAAAGCGTTTTGTGTGTGTTGAACCGAGCCCAAATTATTGAGAGAGGGTAGATAGTCATTGGACAACATTTACTGCAAAGACTACATACAAATTATTTGCCACTGTATGAAATGCGTAACTCAGAGAATTCTGACATGTTTCCCCTGTGTCTGTGACTTTTGGAGAAGGATGATTCCCGCGTCCTGTGGATCCTGCATCCTGTGGTTCCGGCGCCCTGTGATGCCGGCGCCCTGTGATTCCGGCCTCCTGTGACACCGGCACCTTGCGATTCCCGCCTCCTGTGAATCCGGTGCCCTTGATTCTGCTCCTCTGATTCTGGTACCATGGTCGGGTGTGTGGCTATGCTGCTCGGAGGGCCCCACTCCCGCTCTTGCTCTTCAGACACCCCTGAGATCCGCAGCCTGGTGGTGGGCGCCTTCCCCAGTCTCCCAGCGCCACCGTCTCAAGGGCCTCCTGCCCACCACCCCAAACTCCTGCCATTTTGTGCTGAAATACTATTAACTTCTCCTCCCCAAAAATCTATTCCAGAAAAACATGTGCTATTATAAATAACACAGGAAAGACATTTTTTGAAAAAAAAAAAAAATTTCTGCCATGAAGGCCTCCTACTGTAAATTTAATCACCAGAAGACATCATCAAAACAACAAACAAAACTTGTTCCTTAGCCTGTTTTTCCTTTCTTGAGCTGGACATTAGCAGAGACATCCAAACAGCTGGTTTTAACGTTTGTTATTTTCCCCAACTCATTTTCTGTTGAATAGTAAACTGAATATTTTAAAGAAGAAGAAAAATGAGCAGCCTGACCAATGAATGTATTTAAAAACTAATTGGCTATTTAGACTATTTTAGCTTTTGGTACATGAATTTCCTTATGGCATTTTGTATATGTATATCCAAAGCAAAGAAAAAATAATCGTAAGTTCTGTGATTTTGCAAATGAGAACACTGATGAACATTTTGCACATGCCTGAATAACCAGACTGTCATCATCACCTGTACCTATTGTACTTTGCTTCTCTGTAAATCTCAGAAGACTGAATCAGAATTAATAGAAAACCTGAGATGTCATCTTGACCAGCTTCCCATTTCTCAAAGGGACTGTGCTCAATTTCTCCATAAACACGATGATCAGCACATGCGCGCACATGCACACACACACACACACACATTACACAGGCACACACACATATGCACGTGCACACACACGTATACACAAAACACAGACACACATGCACACACACTGAAACAAAAACACACAGATATACACATATAAACACACACATGTAGATACACGGATGCACAGAAACAGAAACAGTTTTATGCTTCTAAGGGCTGTCTACCAAACATCCGTGGGTGGCCCTGAGATGCCTCTGAGGCAGGTGCAGTGTAGACTCCAATGGGGGCCTGCAGGCAGTGTGCACACCAGAAGACCACAGGTGGACGTGGACATTGAAAGGCCATGATGAATCCTGGATGCCATCATCACAAGTGGCAGAGAGGATCTGGCATCTCAGCACCTGCTCTCACTCTGGGCAGCATGCTGCAGCCCCCCACATTATTCCCAAACATCTATGTCTCTCTGTAGAGAAGGAACATGGTGTTGAAACGCTGCTGTGACAGTAAGTGTCCAGTCAGAAAGTGCTATCTTCACCAGCCTCTGAGTGCAGGGAGGAGGTCCCCAGATCACCCCAGAAATTCTATCACCAGCGCATCGGGGGAGATCTGTCCAGCAGGCATTGAAACCTGGAAACACAATTTACCATGACTCTGGGAATATGGTTAATAATCAAATGCGTTCCTTCTACACATAAGGCCTCAATTCTATTGCTGGGAATACTGTGGGAATTCAGTGATGGGGAAAAGCACTTGGATTGTTTGAAAGCATCTGAGGAGCTGCACTTCCCAGTACTTTGTCCACCTTCAGCCTGAGTTTCAGAAGCGGGGCTCGTCAGGCTCCATGCTTCACGCACCTTCCAGACATCTGACTCGGTTAGTTCCCTCTGAGGCCTCACAGCATCAGCACTGGATAAAGGAAAAAGGGCTTCAGGGAAGCAGAAGCTCCATGACGTTTTGAAGCCCTTTGCAACTGAGGGAACTTAAACCTCTATAGGGGGCATTTTTAGAACAAAGCAAGTCACAGTCGAAAACTTGCATCTCCGGAGAAAATAGGATTTTTTTTTTTTTTTGCACTAAGGATACGTTTCTGGTTTAAACAGGTTGAACAATTGTGAGGCATTCTTAATTGAGACCAGAGTAGTTTATTTCTATTTCGGATCACTAGAATAACGCTACAAAGTACCAAGTAATCCCACCTTGTTGTGCCAGTATTTCAGAAATGGGACTTCAAAAGTGATCTGTGGGTGACTCAGGAAAATTATGATTTTCTATATTATACTATGATCACTTATGTATAGATTTTATTTCCACTAGATGATAACTTATTGAAACTTGCTTTGACCAGCTCTGTACTTCTAGAATGTGGCATTACGCTAAAAAATGGAGGGCAACCTCAGTAACTGTGCTCCACTTACACAAGTCATTGTTCTTGGCTGACCAGGGTGTTTTCCATCATGTTCCTTGCAAGATTGCAAGTATTAGACTTAATAAAAGTGGGATACTGCAGGCTTGGGTGGAGGAGGAAGCCTTCACAGCCCTGCTCCCCTCTACCAGGCAGCTGGCCCTCAGGGGCCAGGTTCAGCTTCCAAATTCAGTCTGTTGTTTTCTGGCCAGTGACCTTGGGCACATTATTTAAGCTATCTGTGGCCCAAGTGTCTAGCTATGATGAGAGGTGACAGAGGAGCTCCCAGGATTCAGAAGACAAGAAGAGAGGGTAAGCAAAGATCAGATGCAGCAATGGCCCTTGGCACAGCAGCAGCCCTAAAATCTACCCACAATGTAAACGGGGTGTGTGTGTGTGTGTGTGTGACACAATTCACTCCAGTAACCCAGGCTGGAGTGCAATGACAAGGTGTCAGCTCACTACAACTTCTGCCTCCCAGGTTCAAGCCATTCTTCTGCCTCAGCCTCCTGAGTAGCTGGGACTACAGGCATTTGCCACCATGCCAGGCTAATTTTTGTAATTTCAGTAGAGAGGGTTTCACCATGTTGGCCAGCTAGTCTCGAGCTCCTGACTTTAGGTGATCCGCCTGCCTTGGCTTCCTAAAGTGCTGGGACTATAGACGTGAGCCACCATGCCCAGCCATGAATGTGTCAACCCTCACACATCACACACACAGCAAACTCAACCCACTAACATCCTAAGCATTAGTCAGGTGCACCAGTTGGTGCTGACCCTGTGGGGCATTCAGAGATAAAGATAAGAGTAACAGGAAACCTGGATGGTCACAACCCAGGGGCACGGAGGATATGCTGGGGATTAAATGCCAAGGCCGGAGGTGAACACATATGCGGGGCACCGAGGGAGTCCGACACAAGTGGCCAGTATATGGTGCACGGAGACTCTAGTATTTGAGCAGGGCTGAAACACTGAAGCAGCTAAGCAGGAATAGAAGAACCAGGTAAAGAGCAATTGTGCCAGAGGATATAATGCTAGGGAACAGCGTGGGGCAGGAAAGCTGAGTTTTCAGTTGTTTCATTTATTGTATGCTCAGCTGCGGAATGCCCAGGTAATAATAGCTACTATTCTTAATGCCCGGTATCAGCCGTGCAAGCCTCACACTCTCTTCTTTAATCCTAATGACAACTTTATGCAAGGGTATTTGTTTATTTTTATTTGTATCTTTCAGATGAGTTAAATCAGGCAGAGAGATTAAAGCATATCTTTAAGTAAAGGGCAAGTGTGGACTCCCGCCTGGCTTTGCTGGCTCTCTCCTCTATCTACCCAAATCCTCTGCAGGGTCCGGTCCTTCCCTTAAGACCTCCCGCCTGCTGGCAGTGGAGATCCCCTCCTGAGCGTCCTCCCGTTGGCCCAGAATAATTCTACACTGGGTCACAAATCACATTCAGATGGATTGATGGTGATTTCCAGTACAAATTGTACGCGTGTAGGATTAAATGCTGACTCTGGAACATGGCAAGTTACTTAAACTTTAGGAGTCTCTGTTTAGTTTCTTTTCCATGTGGTTAATTCCACAAGGCTTTCATAAGGAGCATATGGACACATGTCACACACACGCAGTCACACATGCACACACCCACACGCACACACAAACGCAGCTATGTACACACATGCACATACCCACATATGCACACACACAGGCACACAGGTACATGTATACAAGCCACATGCACACACGTAGGCACACAAGTCACACGCACACACACGCAGACACACACACACACCCATTAATGCCCTCAGTAAACACCAGGCCATTTCCCTCCTCCAGGCAAAATAACATGATGATTGGCTAATGAGTAGAAAGTAAAGATCTAGCAGGATTATCTCTGGCATGATTTGACCTGTAAGAATTTGTCCCTAACCTTGTGTGAACACACCTGGCTCTTAGGATTTGCAGAGGGAACAGAGCTCGGCCTGAAACTCCCTTCTGTAGCCCTGGCACGGTTTTCAGGTCTTCCTTCTCATGAGCCCTGGGCTGACAAAGCAGCAGCAGCTGAAATTGTGATCAGATGGCAGAAGTGCCAGGTGAACAGACCTGGGAACATCTTTCTTATCATGCAGTTGTCAGGTTGAGCAATTTCAGGACCCACATCCTCTGACACAAGCCTTGTTAGTTAGAGAGTTTGCCTCATGGAACTACTTAGGGACACGTGAGCTGCTGTGAGCCCCCAGGTAGGTATCGCATCCAGCCACACCCCCTAGTTAATCCAGCCTTTATGGACACGGGACGGCTCCCTGCAAGCAGATCTGATGGTTAATTGGGGGATGTGGCCACAGGCACCACTGAGCCAGGGGTTTGCACATAAGCCTTCCTCAAGTCAAGAAGCAACATTTTCATTTCACAGAGCAGCGGCCCCACGGATGGACCTCAGAGACTGTGGGCATTTGGTGCCCAGATGTTTGGCAACTTTTACATTTACAAGGGAAAAAAACAGATGAAAGCCTCTCTAAGGAAAATGTCCAGTCTTATTACAGAAAAAGAGGGGCATTTCTCTTAGCAAGTTCATCATTACAAAGAATTTTTGAAAGCAGCTGCATGCCCATAGAACGAAGCTGAATCGAATGCTGTTTCTCTAGAGACCACAGCAGTGGGCTGGCGGCCGAATCTCCTTATCCTCCTGTCAAATCCTCACTGAACAAGCTCCAGATCTAATCTTGTTGCTCATAATTCATGAATCACATTATGGCTTTGAGTTTGAATTCTTCTTGCCAAATCTTTGTGTATCTTGTGTCCTCATCCAAACCCTGACGACTCATGTTTGGAGCCTTGTGCTTATGGGATGCCAGTGTAGGTGTGAAGTGGGAGCCTGAGCCGCCACAGAGCAGGAGGACAGACGCCCACCAAGGGAAGCAGGGCCACGGGAAGAGGCAGCCACGCTTTGAGAATATCAAAGCTGATAAAGGCAGACAATGATTTTTTAAAAATTGACAAAACTCCATAACAATGAAGCACAACTCCCTTTCATCAACGTTGATGTAAAACAGGAAGCGTGTGGTGCTGGCCACAGCCAGAAACCGGGGCCTCCTGTGTGATTTCACCTCTCACTAAAAACGCATCCTCTCACCTCTGCAAAAACAAGTGTGTGCTCTTCTCGCCACTAAAAATCAGAAAGTCCACTTAGAGACTTCTTTAAGAGCTGGCAGAGACTAAACCTCTGTTTTGTGAAATCCTTTAGTCCTGCACACCCTCCCTGGCCCCTGGTCCTGAGTCTGACCCTCGACCTCTCTCCAAGCTCTCGCTCTCGGCAAGGCCACGCTCATCCACATAGCATGCTGCACTCCTTAGTTCACTTCTAATTCTATGAACTTGACACACTGAAGTGAACCAAATGGAGGAACATCTTTGTCCTGACTGAACTGGCACCAACCCAAAGAGACACAAAGAATGTGATCGATACGTGAAAACAGCGTGTTAGCAAGACACGCGCAAGCAGGAGTACCAACCAAGAAAGGGCACAGCGGGGAGGGCGGCTTCCGAGAGGCTGCAGGACGGAGGGGCTGTGAGGACAGACAGGCCGGGAGGTGATCTCAGGGCACAGGATCAAGGGGCTGCCAGTGCTGCTGGGGATCGGAAATGGGAGTTTGGAGACAGCACGAGGGGTCAGGACTGAAGACTTCCATCTGTGGCCCTCAGCAGACGAGGCCAGCAGAGCTCAGGGGAGTCCAGACGCTGGCCAGGAGAGGAGGGCAAGGGTGGGCCTGAGGCCAGGACCAGGACTCGATGTGGGGCAGGAGATGCGTGAATCAGGGCCGGCGCAGGGCCCTGAAGGGAGCAGCAGGACCATGTCCAGGGCAGGGACCGCACCGTCAGATAAGCCTGGGGTTTCCTGTGGGATCTGGCATCATGTGGCTCTTCATGAAACTGACAAGAGCACTTCCAGGGCAGCTCTGAGCTCAAAGGCTCCTGCGGAGGTGGGAGAGAGGACAAGGCCAGAGGGACGTGTTTTTCCTCGATGCGGCTTTTGCGATAAGCAGCAGGAAAACAGGGAGTAGTTGGATAAAAAGCAAAGGTTTTATTTTTCCTTTAAAGACAAGAAAAATAATTGTAAGTCTGTGGATGGGAATCTAGCAGGAAGGAAAATCTGATGATTCAGGACACAGGGAGCCTGTTGATGTCCCCGAGCAGACAGGGGTGTGGGGGGGGGATGTGGGGGGTTTGCTGCCCTGGGGATGAGAGGTGGGGACACGGAGGGGGGCGGGCACAGGGGAGGGCTGTGTCTGGGGAAGTTCTCTCGAGGCTGTGATTGCTTCAGTGAAAACAGAAGCGAGTCCTCGAGGATGGGGAAGAGTTGGAGGCCCGGAGAGAGAAGAGAAGGCATGAACTGCTCTTTGGGAGACCGGAGGGAGCGGGTTTCCCCTGCAAGGCCCTGCCCACTGCCCTGGGCGTCAATGGCCTCCTGTAGCTTCTCTCCAGGGATGCTCAGGTGCCTGGGAATAGACACAAAGCAGAGAGAGTGAACTTCCCCAGGAGGAGGGTTCACCAGAAAATACCAGGATGTGCGAGGGGCCGAGGGCACAGGAAGGAAAGCGGAGAGGCGTTGGGCTGGTGGAGAGGGTGGCGAGGTTGTGGTGGCTGAAAGACAGGGGAGGGACTGGGGATGGGAGGCCAGGGCTCCAGATGGAGCGGCCACTGGGGCCGGGCATCACCAGAGGCCTCCATCTTGCTTCCCCACTTCTGCCCTCCAGCCTGGGGATCCCGGCTGCTGCTGTCCCACCACCTCTTGCCACCTCTGCCATCAATCTTCCATCCTTTTGTTGCAGGACGAGCCACTGACAGAACCCCTCAGCTGTTCCTCCCTTGGGTTCACTTCAGTGTGCCAAGTTCTTGGAATTAGAAGTGAACTAAGGAGTGCAGCGTGCTGTGCTCATCTGGAGTGAGGAAGGAAGAGACTTTAATTCAGCTAGCTGTGGAGCATTGGTTGACTCGAGTCCAAAAAATGCCAAGCTCTTCGAAAAGCAGTTTCTTTCCCTTTTGAAAGACATACAACCCAACAGCCCAAGGGGGAGCAGAAGTAAAACTGTGTCACTGCGCATTGGCTGGACATTTGACCTGACAGTCTTTAGCTTTCATCGATTTGCTAATTTACATGTGGCGCGCACGGGAGGGCAAGAGTTACGGAATTTGAAGAAAGGCAGTAAATCACTTAGTGACAGAGGCATCTCTAAGAGGGATTCTGGCTGGTGCAGGCAGGGAGTATGTGACTCAGGGAAGGTCCTTGGACAGGAAGAAAAACATTTGCAACACTTTCAAGGCTGGCAGATAAAATGGGCACAGTTACAGAGAAGGGGCGTCGTTTTCTCAGTCCTTGGGCCCTGCTGTGGTCGGGCCGGTGGGTCAGCGTCTCGCCTGACTGCTGACTTTAACTTTGTGCTATTTTATCTCCTCTCCCCCTTTTTCTAACAGAAGACAGGCAAGAGACAGAGACGGTCTCCTCTCTCACTTTCAGTTCTTATGTCTGTATGGGATGTTATAATAGTCAATCCTCACAATCTTCCTGGTTAACATTCTCACCCGTTGCGTTTTCCATGCGAGAACTTTCATGTACTGCATGTTTAACCAGGTTTTAAATTTTCCACATTGTATTTATCCAAAAATGCAATCATTGCTCCAGTGTTTCTTGAGGCCCAGAGTGAAATATCAGCATTTTAATTCCCATGAAGAGAAAAGCCCTCCCGCTCTGAGAAAGAGGGAGCGGGGGAGGACGAGGGGAGGCGAGGAGGAAGTCAGAAGGCTGGTGCACCCACGTCCTGCACACAGGGGATCCCTGGTTAATTCAGAACACGCTGCTGCCAGGGATCAATTCTCATCACAGCTACTTTAACATTGATTGATTCTTTATAAAGCCACTGCCTGACTCAAGAAAGATAAAAGTGTTACCAACTTAATGTTCCAGAAACAAAACCATATCACCAACGCAGGATGAAATTCAGGCATAGAGAAGCTTGTCATGGTCATGTTACCCCAGAGGCCACCAAGCATTCCATGAAAATTTGTTGTCATTTAAAAGAACATAAATCAGAGCCCTCCTGCGTGGCAAACACTGTGCCGGGGGAAGGAAATAAGCCAGGTAGTATTCCTGCCCTCAGAGGTTACAGTATTTCATTAATTTCCCATTATTGTAAATTTAGTACAAGAATGTACTTATGCCAACAGTGTATGAGCATTCCGTTTTCTCCCAGTATCTGTTTGTTTTTGACTTTATATCATAGCCATTGTAACTGGTGTTAGATGGTATCTCACTGTGGTTTTGATTGGAAGACGCTGTGACAATTCTTCAAAGATCTAAAGACAGAACTGCTATTCAACCCAGCAATCCCATTACTGGGTGTATATCCAAAGAAATATTAATCATTCTATTGTAAAGACACATGCACAGGTATGTTCCTTGCAGCACTATTCACAATGGAAAAAGAGTGGAAAAAATGGAACCAACCTAAATGCCCATCGGTGTGAGACTGGATAAAGAAAATGTGGTACAGATACACCATAGAATACTGTGCAGCCATAAAAAAAGAATGAGATCATGTCCTTTGCAGGGACACAGATGGAGCTGGAGGCCATTATCCTTGGCAAACTTATGCAGGAACAGAAAAACAGACACCACATGTTCTCACTTATAAGTGAGAGCTAAATGATGAGAACACATGGACACATAGAGGGGAATAACACACACTGGGCCTGTCGGACGTTGGAGGGTCGGAGGAGGGAGAGGATCAGGAAAATAACTAATGGGCACTGGGGTTAATACCTGGGTGATGAAATAATCAGTACAACAAACCTCCATGACACGAGTTTACCTATGTAACCAACCTGCACATGGACCCCTGAACTGAAAATAAAAGTTTAGAAAAATAAAGAATGTACTTGGGTTACTCTGGTAAGCAATGGTGTCTTCCGTGCTGAGTCCCAGTGGCATGGCCTCCCGTTGGTGACCCAGGCTCTCTGGGGCCTTTCCCCCCACTGCCCCTTGTCTTTCTTGAACTCTTATCCTGACGGGATGATGTCATTGCCTCTGGATCTGAGCCCCACTTCTTGGCAGTTCCTTCTCTAACCCTGTAATGGCTTCTCTTTGCCTACACTTTAAATCCCCCTCTTCAGAAAGGATCAATCTATCACGCTCTTTGCTTCAACCTCTATAATTGCCCTGGCTGACTCATCTTTGGATGAATAATATTATTAAATTTTCAGCTAAGGCCTCCCTCCCGAGTCCCGCTCTGTGCAGCAGTCACTGCTTATTTGCGCATTCATCATTGTCATCACCACCACTGACATCAGCACTGTCACTGACACTTTACATGGCTTAAAGCATTTTAAGTTTTAAACTCCTGTGTAGCCATTACCTCATTGTATCCACCTAAAACTTCCATGAGTGAGATTCTATTTCCACTTGACTTAAGTCAGCAAATGTTTAGAGTACTCTGTGATGGGGGTGGAAAATATTAAATGACTCTATCCTGGGAGACAGGTGACTCCATCTAGTTGGGAAGATAAACACATTTGCAGATAATTTTAATAGAGTGACATATGTACAAAGAGATTGACAAAATGTTAGGACGGGGGTCCAATGCAACTTGGTAGCCAGATACAAGGTGAGTCCTTCTGGGGACAAGCCTTAAACTGATCAGGCATTACCCACATGAGTAGATGGAGAAAGAAGTCATTCCACACAGATGGCGGCTCGACGGCTTGGGGTGAGAAATGCCAAGTAGGGGGCATTCTAGTAGTCTGAAGTTCATAGAACATAAAGTTCAAGGCGTGAACGGCCGTTTGTGGGGCTGGACAGGGGAGCACTGAGTAGATGAGGGAAGTCCACGCTGTCAGGCAGAGATGCTGCAGCTTCTCTGAGGTGAAAGAAGCATGCTAAGCCATGTCCAGCACAGCTGGCGTGGTCCTGCTTGTGTTCCAGGTGAAGCGTCGGGCCACAGAGTAGAGGGTGAGTTTTATCAGAACAAACCGGAAACCCTGGAGTGCGGACAGAGACCGCTGGAGTTAGCAGGAGACAATATCAGCTTGAGCCCAGGAGAGGGTGGAGGCAGCAAGGAGGGGGCTCCCTGAGCCTCAGAAGTGAGGCAGAGGCTCGGATGCCTGCATCACAGATTCCACAATCATGAACCTTGGATACTTCTTAAGTTGATTCCCAGATATTTGGCGGGGGGCGGGGGGGCGGATTTTGTGGAAACAATTATATCTAACATTTTCAATTTCAGACTGAAAATTAACTGCCTGGTTAATCTTTTACTTTACCAATTTGTGCACAAATGGAGCACATTGCCTGACCAGGCTGGGACGCAAGTACTGTGTGCTGTATTTCTTTTCATTTGGACAAGTTCACCCTGCAGAGAGTAATCACATTAGCTTCTGCCTAGAGGCTGAGTGTGAAAAGGAGACTGCAGGTTTCACTTTTCAGTTTATAAACTTTCCCTTGTTCTCCACTTTCAGTTTGGAATGCTCACCTTCAGCTGTGCTGGAGTCTGCCTCCTTCAAAGGTCCACAACCTCCACAGTCCAATAAAATCACACAGGAGCCTTAAAAATCTCAGCACTCGGGCCACACACCACGCTAATTAAGGGGAACCTCCAGGGTGGGATGCAGGCCCAGCCAGTTCATGGAGCTCGCCAGGTGACCCACTGTCCTGACCCTTGATACGTGAAGTGTGAGCCTCAGACAGACGAAAGGGTGTCCCCGGGGAGCTTATTAACCATGCTTGTCTCCAGGCTCACAGACCTGTTAGATCGGAAGCTGCGTTTTAACAAGCATCTCAATGCTCGTGGAAGTTTGAGAAGCACTTCTGTGCCTCGGGGCTTCTGCTGAGGTGGGCAGGGCTAGTGGCTAGGCTTTTGTGGTGCAAAAGGAACTCTGGGACACAAACATTTTCTCACACAGCAGCAAGTCCCAGACTTGGGGGAGCTTCAGAAGCCCATGCAAAGCTTCAGGCTGCACCCTCCGGAGTTTCTGACACGAGGTTTAGTGTGGGGCCCATGTGGTGCCTTTCTAAGGACTCCCAGGTGATGCCCTGTGGCTAGCTGGGAACCGCACTTGGAGATACAGCATTCCACACTCAAACAGCACTCCCGTCTTCAGGCTTAGCTGCATTCTGGGGTGCACTGACCTGCTCCCAGGCCTTTCTTGAGATGCCTTTGGGCATATGCTGGATTCCAGCTTCCCCGCCCGTAGCCCGGCTTTCCACTCTGCCTGGAGTGTTTCGTCTGCCGTCATGCCTCCATCCGTCTCCCTGCCTTCTCTATTTTCTGTTTACATTTCATCTCTCTCATCTCTTCATTGTGGGTTTCATTTTTTATTTCATTTTGGTGGGATTTGGTCACAAAACAAAGATAAACCTGTTAAATTGCCTACAATGATTTTGAAATCCCTATTTGTTACTCTTTAACATTCTTGAGAACCATCAAAATTCCGAGGTTATTCATGATATTGTCAGGCTCTGTTGTTTGTTGCATTCACTTTCCTTGGGTTTTAGCTTCTTTTCTAGTTAAATTTGATGCATGTTTTGATAAATAAATGTTTCTGTTAAGATCATTGTAGATTTGCATACTATTATATGTAGAAAGACCTGGTGGACACTTTACTGGTTTCTGCAAGTAGTTACATCCTGCAAAATTAAAGTAGAAAATCACAACAAGGATAATGACATCGATAGAATTAAGAAAAGCTCCGTCTCCACAAAGGTGTCTCCTTTGGCAACCACTAATCTCACTCCAGCTCAATAATTTTGTTTTATAATACTATATAGCATTACATATTATATATATGCATATAATGTATACCTGTATATAATCTGTTTCAAGAGTGTTATGTCAAGGCAGTTGTATGGTATGTGACTCTTGGGATTGTCTTTTTTCACTCAGGACAATTCCCTGCAGATTCACCTAGGCTTTTGCAGCCTTAGGAGTCTGTTCCTGGTTTGCTGCGGAATCCAGGGTGCAGTTACACCACAGTTTAACCATCCTCCCATTAAAGGATGTGAGGGCTGTTTCCAGTCTGGGCGATGGAGAACAAGCCTGTACAAGCATTTATTCAGATACAGTTCTGTGTGAACGTGCAGCTTCATTTCTCTGGTATAAATGCCAATTCTGGGTCCCATGGTAGTTCTAAGAAACTGGCAATCTACTTCCAGAGCGGCTGCCCCACTGAGAGTCGTACCCGCCATGGGTAAGGCAACTGTTCACCGCACCCTCTGCAGACTGACCATTGCCACCCTCTTCTCTTGGGCCTTCAGATGGGTGGGCAGCAGCATCTCATTCATGATGATTCTTTTTCTTTATGTTTCCCTGGTGGCTGATAGACTTGAACATCACTGCACGTGTTTATTTGCCATCTGCATGTTCTGTTTCATAAAATATCTGTTCACATTTTTGGCTCATTCTCTAACACATTTGTGTTACCTTTTCTGTTGGGGTTGGGAGCATTTTTCTTTTCTTTCTTTCTTTTTTTTTTTCTCTGTCGCCAGGCTGGAGTGCAATGGTGTGATCTCAGCTCACTGCAACCTCTAGCTCCCTGGTTCAAGCCATTCTCCTGCCTCATCCTCTGGAGTAGCTGGGATTACAGGCATGCGCTACCATGGCCAGCTGATTTTTATATTTTTAGTAGAAACGGGGTTTCACCATGTTGGCCAGGATGGTCTCAATCTCTTGACCTTGTAATGGGCCTGTCTTAGCCTCCCAGTGTGCTGGGATTACAGGCATGAGCCACCCACCCAGCTAATCTTTCTCTATTGCAGATTTGAGACCTTTGTTGGATGTGTGGTTTGCAAGCATTCACTTTGTCTGCAGCTTATTTTTCATCCTCCTAACAGGGGCTTTTGCAGAAAAAATGTTTCAATTTGGATTGTAATTTATTGATTTCTCTTTGTTATGAATTGTGTTGCTCATATCAAATCTAAGAACTCTTCACCTACCCCTAGATCGTTAAGATTTCCTCCTATTTTTTTCTAAAAGTTTTATAATCTTACCTGTTCCATAAGAGTCTATGATTTATTTTGAGTTAATTTTTAAAGTATGAGATTTAGGTTTTTTTTTTGACACTGTGTTGTAAAGGCAAATCTTCCTCTGTGCATGGCTTTTGCACTTTGTTGAAAAGCATTGAGCATATTTGTGTGGTCACTTCTGGTTTCTCTATTCTGTTCCTTTGACGTGTGTGGCCAGTCCTGCGCCAATAGTACAGACTTCATTAATGCAGCTACGTGGCAGGCCCTAAAAATCTGAGAAAGTGATTTCCCCACTTTACTCTTCCTTTAAAATGTCCTTTCAGTTAATTTAGGGTCTATGCCCTTACATATTATTGTAGAATAAGCTTGTCTATATGTACAAGAAACTCTATTGGGATTTGAACAGAAATTGCATTAAATATATAGAAACATTTTAAGAAGATTGACATATTTATGTGTTGGGGGAAACGGCAATGAAGGAGGGGCTTACAGAGCGCCTGCATGAAATGGTGACAAGCACTGGGAGCAATAAACTGCGCAAACTGTTTTGAAAACAGTCACTCACCAGCTGAGCAAAGACTGTCATCTCTAATCAGCCTTATGTATATGTTTTTACCACACTTACATACAATTTTCTTTTACTTTTTGCGAATGGGCTTAACATTTTTACTTTTTAACTTAACTAATGTTATTTAATTTGGTTTAAAGCTTTCCTTTAAAGGGTGTAGTATGTCACATTTAGTGAAACACCTCTTAAGGCAAAGGCGTGTCAAAGCTCGTACTAGCCGCGTGCTCTGTCCGTTGCTTTCAGCACATCTGGGCTTTCTCACTCCGTTCTTCTGTTGCTTTCTTTGTCTTTCATTGCTTTATAAAGAAGGAACTGGGGAAGAAGGAGACTATAACTGGGCTGAGGAAATAAAAGATAATCCAGTTAAAAAAAATAAATGAGGAAAAGAAGGAGTCTGTGAACCCCTCCTCAGTATTTTATCAGAGTGGTCAGATCCACCTGACATTCCTTTGTTAGAGGAATCAGAGGCCGTTGCAAAAGAGAAACTTGCTGCTCCAGCAGCGGTGTTCAAGCGACCGGCTCAGCCCAAGGCCGAGAATGCTGCCCAGGCCAGGTGGCGAGCCGCACAAGCAAAACGCAAGCGGAAAGCTGCAGGCAGCAGCTGGCGGGACCAGGCCCAGATACCCGCTGGCTTCTCTCCGCAGGTGTCCCACAGTGAAATTTTGTGTGTTCTTTGTAAACAAGTAATATCCAAAATTGTAATTCTCTGCTAAAACTTAAGAGAAATTTAAGGAGTTGTAAGATCTTTAAACGTGGCTCTTTTAAAATCTGATTTAAGTAAAGCAGTAATCTCTGATGGAAGAGAAATTACAGCCAGCCCATGAATTAGCAGGGAGCAATTAAAAGCAAGCCATATAACTTTGCTCCTCAGTAAAGAAGAAGTTCCTAATTAACTGATAAGTCGCAAAACCTGCTTAATATCTTAAAAGGCAACACTACTGCACAAGCCTTATTTACCCTTAATTTTGTAAATTTAGATAATAAATTTCAATCAGCTATAAAAGAAGGCCCACAAATTAGTTAAAAAGCAATTAAAAGTTAAGCATGAAAAAGAACACCCTTTAAAGGAAAGCTTTAAACCAAATTAAATAATATTAGTTAAGTTAAAAAGTAAAAATGTTAAGCCCATTATCAGAAAGTAAAAGAAAATTGTATGTAAGTGTGGTAAAAACATATACATAAGACTGATTAGAGACAGTCTTTGCTCAGCTGGTGAGTGACTGTTTTCAAAACAGTTTGCTGCAGTTTATTGCTCCCAGTGCTTGTCACCATTTCATGCAGGTGCTCTGTAAGCCCCTCCTTCATTGCCATTTCCCCCAACATTTATGCTATTGAACTTTCCTATTCATAAACAGTATGTTTTCCATTTATTTAGGTCATTGATTTCTTTCAGCAGGAGTTTGTAATTCAGCATGCAGATATTGTGCATGTTTTATTAAATTTACACCAATTATACATTTTTGTAGTGATTGTGAATGTCACTGTATTTTCAATTTCACTTCCGCATGTTCACAATTACTATATAGAAACGTGTTGACTTTAGTGTGTTGGATTTGTATCTGTGACCTTACCAAAATCCCTTATGGGTTCTAGCAGGATTTTTGTAGATTCTTAGGGATTTCATACATAGACAGTCACGGCATCTGCAAGTAGAAACAGTTTCAACTTTTCCTTTCTTCATTAGTTTGCTGGGGCTGCCATAAGCAAGTACTACATTCTAGGTGATTTAAACAACAGAAATTTATTTTCTGGTTGGAGGTCCGAGCTCAAGGCCTCAGCAGGCGTAGTTCCTGCTGCGGGCTGCAAGGGAAGGACCCGTTTCAGGACCTGCCCCTCGGCTTGTGACCCCGTCTTCCCCTCACAGGATTCTTCCTCCGTGTCTGCCTGTGCCCTAACCCCTTCACATAAGGACACCAGTCCCACTGGATTAGTGCCCACCCTGATGACCTCTGTCTAAATTACTTACTGCAGTAAGGCCTCCCTTATTTTCAGTTTTGCTTTCTAAGGATTCATTTACCTGTGGCTAACTATGGTCTGAAAATATTCAATGAACAATTCCAGAATAAACAGTCCTAAGCTTTAGGTCGTGCATTGTTCTGAGCAGTGTGATGAAATCTCCCTCGGTCTCTCTCTGTTCCTCCTGGGATATGAACTGTGTCTTCGTCTGGCATGTCCACATGGTATACACCTCCCTCCCAGGAGTCGCTTAGTAGCCATCACGGCTCAAAAGGAAAAATGGCAGCGTATATAGGGTGTGGCTCCACCTGTGGTTCCAGGCCTCCAAGAGGAGTGTTGGAACACAGCCCTCCCCTGTGCATGTGGGGGTGGAGGGAGGTCACTGTACCTATGACAAGTGCCATCTCCAAATACAGTCACATGCTGAGGTACTGAGGTAAGATGAAACTATGAATTTTGGGGGGACATAATTCAGCCCATGACACTTTCCAATCTGTGTGTTTTTATTTCTTTTTCTTGACTTATTGAGGAGGCCAGGACTTCCAGCAAGATGTGGATAGGGGTGGGAACCAATGCCCGTGCCACGACCCTGGTCTTGGAGGGGTTGCATTGGGTTCTCATGATCAGATGTGCTGCCAGCCCTGGATTTCTCACATGCTCTTCACCAACCTGAGGGTCCTTCATTGCTGGAGAGACTTTATAATGAATGGGTGTTGAGATTTGTCAAATGCTTTCTCTAAATTACTCCATATGGCCACGTATTTTCTTCTTCAGTCTGTTTATATGGTGGATTACCTGGATTGATTTTTGAGTGTTGAACCAGCCTTGCATACCTGGGAAATGCACGATGTGATTGTAGTGTGTAGTAATTTTATGCATGGGCAGATTTGCTTTGCTAATATTTTGTGTAGGAACTTTGCATCTAAGTTCATCAGTGATATCAGACTAATTTTCATAAGTGAGGCTCATAAGAAGAATTAGAAAATGTGCTTCTTTTATATTCTGAAAGAGATAATAAAAAATTTACATTAATTCTTCTTTAAATATTTACTAGTGTTTTTCAAGAACTCCATCTAGGTCTGAAGATTTTTGGGTGGGAGTTGTTAAGTACAAATTAAATTTAAGAGTTGAAAGCTATTTGGACTTTCTATTTCACTTGGCGTGAAGTGCAGTAGTTTTTGTTTTTCAAGGAATGAGCTCACTTTATTTCAGTTGTTGAGTTTCTGTGTATTTTTAATATTCCTTATGATTCCTTTAACAGCTGCAGTACATTTACTGGTATCTCACTTTCCTCATGATATTGGTGAGCTGGGTCTTTAAAAAAATCTTTACTTACTAAAGGTTTATCAGTTTTACTGGCAATTTTCATCGGCTTTTGTTTCACTGATTCCTCCATTTTCCTATATTCAATTCACAGTTTTTTATTCTTATCTTTTTCCTACCTATTGCTTGCTTTGGGCTTATTTTGCTCTTCTTTCCTGTTTGTTTTAGGTAAGAACTTAGATTATTGATTAAAAACCTTCCCAACTTTCTAAAGCAAAAATTTAGTGCTATACATCTCCCTCTCAGAACTGATTTACCTGCATATCACCAATTTTGAAATGTTTTATTTGAATTTTTACTTCCTTTGAGATTTTCTCTTTGACCCATAGATTATATTTAAGTAGGTTGTTTAATTTTCAATTGTTTAGAGAGCTTCCAATTGTGTTTCTCTTATTGACTTATAGTTTCATTCCATATTAGTCAAATAATATTCTCTGTAATTTCAATTCTCATAGGATGTGGACTATCATGGTTTATGTTTTCATGAGCACGTGACAAACACGTGTATTCTTCTGTTGTTGAGTAGGAGGTTGATGTGGTTTGGATCTGTATCCCCACCCAAATCTTATATTTCATCGTAGTCCCCAATGTTGGATGTGGGGCCTGGTGGGAGGTGATTGGATCATAGGGGCGGTTTCTCATGAATGGTTTAGCATCATCCCCTTGGTACTGTTCTGGTGATAGTGAGTTTTCAGGAGATCTGGTTGTTTAAAAGTGTGGGCACCTCCCCGCTCCCTATCTGTCTTCATCTTTCTCTGGCTATGTGAAGTGTCAGCTCAGCCTCCACCTTCCTGTTATTAGTCGGGATTCTGTAGAAGGACAGGACTAATAAGATATATCTAAAAATATATATATATATGAAATATATTTAATAATTGATAAATATTAATAAACTAATAAACATAAATTTATATATATAAATATTTGTGAGTTTAATAAACATATATTTATATATACAAATATATGTATGAGTTTATTAAGGAATATCAAACTCACAGAATCACAAGGTCCCACAAAAGGCCATCTGCAAGCTGAGGAGCAAGAAAGCCAGTCTGAGTCCCAAAGCTGAAGAACTTGGAGTGTGATGTCCGAGGGCAGGAGGCATCAGCACGGGAGAAGGATGTCGGCTGGGAGGCTAAGCCAGTCCAGCCTTTTCACGTTTATCTGCCTGCTTTATATTCTGGCCTTGCTGGCAGCTGATTAAATGGTGCCCACCCAGATAAGGGTGGGTCTGCCTTTCCCAGCCCACTGACTCAAATGTGAATCTCCTTTGGCAACACCCTCACAGACACACCCAGGATCAATACTTTGCATCTTCAGTTCAATCACATGAACCGTCACAGTGATTCTCAGTTTCCTGAGGCCTCCCCAGAAGCCACGTTGATACCAGCAGTACACAGGCTAGAGGAACCAAGGAACCGTGAGCCAGTTCAACCTCACTTCTTTGCAAATGACTCAGTCTCAGGTATTTGTTACAGCAATGTGAGGATGGCCTAATACAAAGGTTCTATATCATGACAAAAAAATTCTGTTGAACAATGGAATGGTATTCATTTATTCGATCTCCTTACCGATTTTCTGTTGAATAGTTCTATCACTGCTGAGAGTGGAATGTTGAAAGCCTCAACTATAATCGTGGATATGACAGTTTCTTTGCTCAGCTTTATAGCTCTTTAATTGTGGTAAAAAAAAATAATAAACTAAAATTAATCATCTCTACCATTTCAAGTGTATAACTCAGTAATATTAAGTGTATTTCCATTGTTATGCAACAGATCTCTAGAACTTTTCCATCTAGCAAAAGTGAAATTCTATACCCATTAAACAGCAGCAGCTCTATCAGTTTTTGCTTTATGCATTTTGAAGTTCTATTGCTTGGTGCTCACATGTTTGTTGTGTATATCTTACAGGTGGACTGATAATTTTATAATAATGTTGTGTTCCCCTTTGCCTCTAGTAATTTTCTTTGCTCTAAAGCATACCTTATATAAATTTAGCCACTTCTGCTTTTTAAATTATTATTATACTTTAAGTTCTGGGGTACATATGCAAAACATGCAGGTTTGTTACATAGGTATACATGTGCCACGGTGGTTTGCTGCATCCATCACCCCATCATCTGCATCAGGTATTTCTCCTAATGCTATCTCTCCCCAATCTCCCCACCCCCGGATATCCCTCTCCTAGCTCCCCACCCCCAAAACAGGCCCCAGTGTGTGATGTTCCCCACCCTGTGTCCATGAGTTCTCATTGTTCAGCACCCACTTAGGAGTGAGAACATGCGGTGTTTGGTTTTCTGTTCTTGTGTTGGTTTGCTGAGAATGATGGTTTCCAGCTGTATCCATGTCCCTGCAAAGGACATGAACTCATCCTTTTTTTATGGCTGCATAGTGTTCCATGGTGTGTATGTGCCACATTTTCTTTATCCAGTCTATTATTGATGGGCATTTGGGTTGCTTCCAAGTCTTTGTTATTGTGAACAGTGCTGCAATAAACATACACATGTGTGTGTCTTTATAATATAATGATTTATAATCCTTTGGTTATATACCCAGTAATGGGATTGCTGGGTCAAATGGAATTTCTATTTCTAGGTCCTTGAGGAATTGCCACACTATCTTCCACAATGGTTGAACTAATTTACACTCCCACCAACAGTGTAAAGGCATTCCTATTTCTCCACATCCTCTCCAGCATCTGTTGTCTCCTGATTTTTTAATGATGGCCATTCTATCCGGCGTGAGATAAGTAGCAGAATTAAGTATATCAATTTGATTTGCACTTCTCTAATGACCAGTGATGATGAGGTTTTTTCACATTTGTTAGCTGCATAAATGTCTTCTTTTGAGAAGTGTCTGTTCATACCCTTTCTGCTTTTGTTTTTTAAAAAAGTTAACATTAGGTAGATCTTTTCCCATACTTTTGCTTTCAGCCTACTGTTGTATTTGAAGTGAGTTTCGTATAGACTACATATTGTTGAAACATGTTTTTATCCACTCTGATAACCTCACTTTTGATTAAGGGTATTTATTGATATTTTAGGGCTTAATTCTGCTACTTATTGTTTGTCTCCAGGGTTTTTTCCTCTATTCTCCTCATTTCTATGTTTTATTTTCTTACCTTCCTTTTAGAGACATGAGCCCCTTTATAGGATTCTATTTTTAATTATTTATGGTGTTTTGAATACACAACTCTGTGTAATTTCCTTAGAATATACATACATAACTTATGACAGTTCTAGATGCCACTGTTGCTGGGTGAGGATGGACCCACTGACACTACCCTGGGGACGGAACCGGTGCCCTGCTGCCTCCTTGTAAAGGGGACGGGAGACCAGGCCCCCTGCGATGCCGCAGTGCGGACCCAGTGAGGCATCAGAGCCTTCTGTGTCTACTTGGGGGGATGCAGACTCGGGCCCCACTCTGCCCAACTCCACCCCACCAGAGGCAAAGAGAGAAGCAGAAAATCAGCTTTCTCTTCTACCCTCTAAAACCAGTGCTTTATGTTTTCTGAAGTAGGACAAATACTGCCTTTTGTTTTCTGTGGTTAGGCAACCTTGGCCCAATCCTTTGACAAAGGGAGGAGGCTCTCCTTGAAGCTCTTGCACCTTGAGCGTTAGTAGTTTGGTTAGAGCTTCTACAGCTCCTGTCTGGAATCTATGATAACAAATAGGGAGTCAGGGAACTCATCTGTTTTGAATAGAACAAGCAAGGGGGTCAGAGACTCACCTGTCCTGGGTGGCTGGGAGCTTCAGGGGGCCAGGGACTCATCTGTCCTGGGGAGATTGGGAGCAGCAGGAAGCCAGAGACTCATTGGGTCCTGGGTGGGTGGGAGCTGCAAGGGGGCCAGATACTCACCTGTCATGAGTGGATGGGAGCTTCAGGGGGCCAGGGACTCATTTGTCCTGGGTGGATGGGCGCTCTGGAGAGCAGTGGGGCGGGGGGGCAACTCTGTTTTTCCTCAGCTTCTGAGGTCCCTAGGCTGCCTGCGTTTCTTCTCCCCTTTGGGAGACTTCCTGTGAGTGCTTTTGGTTGTCTGAGGTGTTTCAGTTTAAGGGGCAGGACCTGTGAGGAATGTGAGGGCTCCATCTCAGAGGAAGTGGACATCCTGGGGCACCTTTCTTAAGTGCTGCTAGTTTTAAATGTAACTTTGTGTTTATAATTTTCCATTGGCCTCTTGTGGACAGACAGTCTGAACGCAAGGGCTTGCCTTTATGATTGTGGAGCCTGAGAAAGATGTGGCATTGCTCGCCTCTGGCACTTCCCAGGCATTAATTTATTTTCAGCTTTGATTGTTTCTTGGTATCTGTTTGGGATCAGAGGCGAAAGAGGAAATGTGTGTGCTCAATAAATTGTATCGTTTCATAAACTTTTTATTTGAAGACAGCTATAAATTTGATTTATAAAAAAGATTATAATAAGCCCACATTCTAGCCCTTTTGAACATATAGGAAACACCCATGTTCATAAAACAACTAATATAATAAACAAAAATTTATCCTAATTGCCCATTTTTCAAGTTCCCTAAGGATTTTCCCATGTTACACATAAATAATAAAGTGACATTGTCGTTCTTAAAATGCATACGTACACCCCAGCAAACTCTAATGCTCAGTCAT
This sequence comes from Cacajao melanocephalus, assembly GCA_963573385.1. Classification (NCBI taxonomy): domain Eukaryota; kingdom Metazoa; phylum Chordata; class Mammalia; order Primates; family Pitheciidae; genus Cacajao; species Cacajao melanocephalus. The sequence goes on along the minus strand of CAUYLG010063139.1, from coordinate 14,361 downwards.
TTCAGTAATGAAAATATTTTAAAGATGTGCAGTGTAATTTTACGTGTCTTTCCTACCAAGGACATTTTTTAAAGGAAAGCACAGGGAGAAAAATTAGCTCATCCGACTGTCAAAGCCCACTACTGGATTTTAAAAGTGGAAAACGGTGAGGTGTGAAGGCATATTTTTACACTCCGGACGAAGCCAAATGAGTTCACACCTCATTTACGTGAGCCATTTTTGAGACTTGGGAAGATATTGGTAGGCATCCCTACAAAATGGGGCACATTGATAGCAGATTGAACAAGACGGAAAATTTATGATGATCGTGTCTTGCTCTGGTTAATTTACCTTAAAAACTCAGCTAGCCCAGTTGTGCTGTGAGACCTTAACGCCGGTGGAATAAACGTTGTTGCAGATGGGGCCCGCAGAACAGAGCGTGGCGTGTCAGGCGAACGTCCAGACGGGCTCAGCGTCACCGAGGGGGCTGCACGGTCCTGCCCAGCGCGGGGCCTCCACCCGCGCCGCACCCCACCTGCTGCACCCGGGGACTCCAGCCTCAGGTTATCAGGGAAGACCCATGATCATCAGGGGAAAAATAAACGCCGCCGCACGGGAGCTCCGCCTGCAGCTGGGAGAACAGCGCGCTGAGCGCGCCCTGCGGAGCCCCCTGTGTGCCGAGGCCGCGGCGACAGTCCCTGAAATCCAGGCTCAAAGTCAGCAATAGCAGGTGACCGTTATCGTTAAAACGGTCCCCTGCCGTCAGGGTGCGGGTGTCCACTCCCCCGGTTTCTTTTTTTAGGTGATAGAAAGGTGCAAGGCTTACAACAGCGCGGAGATTTAAATTCATGTCTTTCCATCCATCCTGCCCGAGGCTTAAGCAAGGAACTTTTTTCAGTACAATATTCACCTTTACGGAAACGTTACCCGTAAAACAGGCACAAGCGGCCGAGTGAAAGCCTGAGAATCTGGGAAGTCGCGGCGCACGCGGACTTCCAGGCGGGCCGAGGCGCAGGGTCCCGGGACCCCTCCCAGGCCGCCGCTCCGCGCGCGGCCCAGGCCTGCACCTGCAGGGCGGCTCTGCCTGGAGCGTCCGCGGCGCGGGCACGGCCTTCCCGCGCGACGGCAGGTGTGAGGGAACCACTGGGATAGAGCCCGCTCACCCTGAGCTGATGCCGATGATGACACGCTGACGCTCCTTCCTTCCGCATCAGCCCCGCGGTCAGCTCCTCCCCGCAGGGCCGCGGACGGCGTCTGCTCCCGAACTTCCTGCCTAATGCATCTGGCTTCGCAAATCGGACGTTTCGGGTTTTAGGACTCCCTAAGGGGCTTGCTGCTGGATGACGCTCATTTACTCTTTTTTGCTCTTTATCTATTATTTACACAAGAAATAGTCCCGTTTTTCTTCTGAAAATCCCCAGTTATTCCTGGCATTCGCCGTGTTATAAACGGCCTGTGAGTGTCCATGTCCGAGCCAAGGTGCTGAGAGCCGGGGTCGGATCCGCGGCCACTGACGCCGAGCAGCCCAGGCCCCCGCGGCGGGGCCGGACGCGCGGGGTCCCCTCCCCGCTAAACCCTGGAAGGCGCCGGGGGTCTTGGGGAGGCGGGAGGTGGGCGCGCGCCCCGCAGCCGCCCGAGACCCCCCCCCCCGGCTCGGCCTGCGCCGGGAGCCCCAGGAGGCTGCAGGAGCCCGGCTGTGAGGGGCGCGCAGGAGCCCCGGGCCCGGGAAGACCCGCGCTGCCCCCGGAGGCGCCACCCGGTTTATCCGCAGCGCGTGATGCGCGGTCGCCGGCTCAGGCCGGTGCAGCAGAAGGACCAGCCCCACCAGGGCCGGCCTCGCCCGCGGGCCTCGGTCCTGCGCGGCGTCTCCGGGGCCCCGCGAGGGCCCTGCGCCCCGGGCTCGGCGTCCACCCCTCGCTGGCGCGTCCAGCCCGTCCTGCCCCTCGCGGCTCATCCGCCCTGGTTTTTGCGTCCCCAACCCGGTGGAGCGGCCCAGCCCGAGGTGCGGTGAGCGCCCCGGGGACGCGCCTCTGAGAGGCACGAGGCCCTGAATGCGCACCGCGCAGGGCGTGACCGCCTGGACCGCGCGCCCAGGGTCTCCCCCACGCCTGCCCCGTGCCCGGCGCGGGGGGGAGTCACCGCCCGCGGACGCCTGGGAGGACTCGGACAAGCGCCCCAGCGCGCAGCAGGCCTGGGCACCCCCTTCCTGACCTTCCTTCCTCCCCAAGAAGGGAGCGCCACGGGACAGGCCCCGGCCCGCACAAAGTGCTTGGTTTGTGCACCTACAAGACCAGCTGATACCCCAGGGCAGGGTTTCCTGCGGCCACTGCGGAACCAAACAGAAACGGCGCGGAGTAACGCGCCGTCCGCGCGGGTGTCACTCACAAACCTCCAGACCCGGTGCTTTGTGTAAACGGCGCTTTACTCTTAACACAGTTTAGGAAAACCCAGTTATCTTTCATTCACACGCGCGTTCTCTGTCCCGAGTGGGGGCCCTGCTGAGCAGACAGAGGCCCCCCCGGCCCAATGCTGGGGCCACAGAGTCAGCTCCGGTCCGGGGGCGGCCTCCCCGCCCCCCACAGCTGCTCTCCCGGGCACGTGGACGGCCAGGGGAGTGGACAGGAGGAGGCTGCGGGGCCAGGCCCGCGAGGACCCGAGAGGAGCCTGTGCGTCCCGGGAAGAGAAGAAGCGGGAGAGGGATTTCTCCCTGACGGCTCCAGTGAGCAGCCTCCCAGGGCCGGTGGAGGGAGAATCTGAAACGCAGCCTCCTGCGTGTCAGAGTCAGTTTTTCTAAGATGAAATAATACCAGGATCGCTCTGCGGGACTGTTTTGAGGATTGACGAAATGTGTTAAGGGCACGTCCAGAAGGGAGCTGGGCAGCCGGGGCATCTGATGTCATGGGTGGTTCTGAAAAGTGTCCGGGATTTTATTCAAAATGTTGAAACATTTCATCTAAAACGTAGGCTTTTGTTTGTAGTGTGAGTTAGGGATCCAATAACGTGCAAAAGAAAAAAAAAAAGAATTTCGTTGCCAAAAGAGTAGATAAGACACGGTAAAACGGTCACACACTAAAGTGCTGGTTGACAGTGAAGAAAGAGGAAGCTGCTGACAGTCACATGCACAGACCTCAGGAACGCGAAGGAGGCTGAAAATTCCTCGCGAGTGAGACATTTCCGTAGAAGTCCTCAGCTCCCCGCTAAAAGATGAGGAATGAAGATCCAGAGGCTGCAGTCATCAGAGATGACCTCCATGGTGGAAAAATAGAGATCGGGGTGTTGGAAGGCCCGAGCGTCACGAGATTCCCATCCCTCTGGTGATTGGAAGGCGTCGTTTCTTCCAGGACTGAAATGGACACAGTCCTTTTGTGTCTACTTCTCAAGGGAAATGTGTGGCTGGACTGAAACAGCAGGAAATCTGTGAAATCCTTGGCAAACACCAGTTATTCAGGCTATTTTTAAACCTGAACTAGAAAACAGGTGTCTCACTTATTGCCAGCCTTCAAGAGAATGACTGAAACAGTTGCTTTAAAATATGGAAACTTCAGGATTGATGAAAATGTCTCTTGGCATCCTGGGGACAGGGATGCAGCCTGACAGGCCCACCTTGTGCATTTACCGTGGTGGGACCTCGTTTTAAAAATATGTGTATTTGTAGAAAACTTCTAAAGTCAGGACGCTTTTTACAGAATGACCTTAAGCGTTACAATTTTTATCATATGTAACACAAGTGCCATATTCTTTATTTTAAATACATTTCCTGGCTATATGCTTCTTCAAATATTCTCAAACAGCCTTCTGCAGAACCCCAGACCTGGATGCAGCCAGGGCATAAAACAGCCTCTGAGCCCAGTGGAGGCGTATGCACCTGGAAACCCTGATTTCCCAATCGTGTGAGCTTTTTCTGCCTTATGTCATAATTAGAATTGTTATGAGACAGATTTAATTCTTTACTGAGCATACAGGTGGCTAAGAAAAATAAGCAGAGTCCAGGTTTGTCAAATGGGCAGAGTCCCCGGCATCCACACAACCAACTGCTTCTCATTCGTTCTTCAGCCCCTAGGTGTGAGGACCTACGGCAATGCCGCGTCTCTGAGAAGGGCCAGGAGGCCTGAGGACAAACAGACACCACCCTTCACCTTTGAGGCTTTCATATAAAAATAAACTCTACTTTAAGACTTAGATGAACCAGGACCCAATGGGAGTTGAGAATAGTTGTGAAATTAGAGAGGGGTGTATCGTGATTATAGACCCCACATTCCCGTGCTAGGAATGGACTCGGTGCCAGCGAGGCGCTTCTCACTGTGGCCAACACCAGATGCAGGAGTTAGTTCTACGGCCCCTGCTTCCCTATGGCCGCTGCCAGGTGGGGGTTCTGAGACCTGCTGAGCCAGGAGAAACGCCCAGGCAGGAACGGAAACCTAGCGGCATGCCCGCTCTCTGTGGATTGAGCAGGCGAACCTGCTTCCCTGTGCATACACGGGATTCCCTGAGTAGTCTTCACTGAGTGTCCGGTTCTGTGTGATATCTGAGCACCACCAGTCTAGACACTGCCAACCAATACAATCTTCTTTCAGCCACTCACAAATGTGCTGACAGTTAAGCAGGTGTGTAAAAATAAACACACGGCATCCGCCTAGAATAAGCACAGGTGTGTTCATGGGGCGTGCTTCTGGGAGACAGGCAGCCTCATTGAGGCTCTGAAGCAAGATCATGGCCCCCATTTTCCTGCTCCTGGGGTTCCACAGAAGCAAAATGGCCGGGGGCTTAGCTCCCTGTCTGCCTGATGAGGAGGCTTCCTGGGGGGCTGAGGTGCTGGCCAGGTACTGACCCAGGAAATACAGACTCCAGTGGCCCAGACCTGCCCCTCCAGCCTCTCCAGCACCTCAAATGCTGGCCAAAAGGCCTAGCTTCACTTCTGAGATCTGCTAGTGAACCCTAACACCATAAGGAATATGAAAATAAAATATCCGTCTCAGGCAGAGTAGAATCGCCCCATGGGCCCCCAAGCATCAGGCCTCTCTCAGGAGCGGCTGCTGGTGAAGGACATGCCTGGGAGATGGCAGTGAAAGGTGTGTGGCCTGAGGAGGGAAGGGGGACACATACCAGCATCTGGGAGCTCAGGGCAGACCCAGGGAGGAGAGTGAAGGGAAGGAACAGAAAGTAGAAGAACCGGTGAAGACCGACACCTTTCCTCATCACTGCCAGGGCATTTCCATGACCAAGCTATTTTTCTTGCAAAGTTAGACAAAAATTTGCAAATAAGAAAAAAAAATTGTACATGATTGGCTCCATGCTCACATTAACTTATAATCAGAGTCTTGGACGAGAATATAGAGATAACGTAGATAAATTTCAACTTTTGTTGACAAAAACTGTGCCCAACTGACATTCAGTGACTTGTTCACGCTGTGACAGTTGTTATAGGAAACTCAGCCTCTGGAATCTGTAGCAAAGGTCTTCCTCTCATGTCATGGCCTAGCACAAAATACTTCTCATATACGGTTTTGAAACGTACTCTGTTTTGTAGAATAGAAATATCTCACTTTGTTTGTGGTATGCCATAACTTTCCAGTAAATTATATAATATTTAAGTGATTTTACCTAAGAGAAATGATTCGTAGTTAACCTGTCAAATAAATAGAAATTTTATTTCAGGTAAATAAAGAAAAGGGAACTATATTAATGTACTTTTGGAAGAGCAAATGAGTAAAGGTTGATATGCATTTTGATTTTATTGGAACCTTGTCTCCTGTTTCCATAAAGCCTTGTTCACGGGGCCAGCAGGAGGATTTGAAATGAGAAGATAGAGCTGGAAGACACCTTAAATACAAAAGAGGCTTCGGCGCTGCAGAAATCCCCACTCTCCCATTGCAGAACAGCTGTGTCGCTGGGATTTCATGTAATTTACATGAGGAAATAACTTCACATTGCTTTCTCATTTTAATTGGGTCGGTTGTAAACAAACTGCCATGACCCCTTTCTTTGAGACCATAAACTGGGGAATTTTTCATTATTGCTTTTACTACCTTTGGAAGTGGTTTGTACACATTTCAGGGGACAATTCTGGGCATTGAAGTCTTTAGTTTCTAAAAAATCACTCATTCATTAAAATGTTAGAGTCCAAACTCCTTTTTCCTCATGCAATTAAAAAGAAAAACAAAAGAGCACATTCCATTAAACATTAAAGAAAACGCATGAAGCCATTTGAAAGAAAACTGTAATTTTCCAGCTCCCTGCAGTCCCTACAGGAGCGTATCTTCAGGAGCACCTGGAAAATGCTCTGTAATGATGGTCTGCATTTGCCAAAATAGCTTCCAGCGTTCCAGTGTCAAAGGATTTACTTTCCTTTACAATAAGTTCTGGGTTTATTAATACCCAAACTACACTTGAGGGGAGAGTCTATAATTGAAACAGGAAAGGAAGAGCATTTAATAAATAAACATGAAAATATACATAGATCACCAGATATCTGTAAATTCATATAATCGTTGTGGTATTTTCATCTCATTAGTCTTAACAAATTATAACATGTATAAATATGCATTCACATAATGATAAACTCAGATACATTATTAATAGTTGTTTATTTTTAAAATATTGTTAAAATTCCATCTGAAAATCAATCTTATAAGAACATTTCAATAAACCAGAATTAAATAAACAAGTAATGCAAAACCTAGATTGTTGTTATATTCTACTGGAAAATAACAAAATTAAAGTTAGCACCTCAGATATCTATGGCAAGATCAACCAACCAAGCCTTGTCAAACGTTTATTTATCTCCATCTGAAATATCAAGAAACACATAGAACCAAGGAGAGCCTTAGTGTGAAAATTGCAAGTAGTTCAAGAAATCTCTATTATCAAACACATAAGCCCTTCAGTTCAGTGCAACTGAGGAGGAAATTTGACTAAAACTTTTTACAGAAGAGCTCCAGGGAGTTGAATGCCTTTCACAGGACACAGAGTGAAAGAAGTTAGAGAATGGGATGTAGTTAGTGTATGATTCAATTTATACACACACATACAACAGGCCAAAAATAGGCACAACCAAAATGTTTGTTTTTAGAGATGCAGCTTCAATAGATAAAATAGGAAATCGAAGGCAAGAACCTTTTTTAAAGTTGAAACAAAAATATTCATGTTAGAACCTTAGGACAATAATTCTCAACACAAGGTCACTGGACCCTCTGCTGCAGAGTAACGCCGGGCAGTTGTCACAAATGCTGACCCGGGAACTGGCCAAGACTCTGAACCATGAATTCATGGGCTGGCCAAGGAATGCACCTCCTACATATTTATTAAACTCATCATAATTACATATTCTGAGAATCCTCCTTTATTTGTACTTTTGAAAAATTTTAAAACTTTGTAATTTTTCTTACACTGATAACATTTTTTTACATAGGAGGAAAGTTGAAAAGAAATAATTCTAAGCCTGATGAAGAGTTTGACGTTTGAAGAATACAGAGTGGAGGTGAAGGGCAGTTTCCCACAGGAGAGCGGGTGTCAGGGAGAGAAGGCGTTTCCTGAGTCCCTGCGGGAAGCAGGCTGGAGGCAGAGCCCGGCTGGGGAGGCTCGTCCCCCAATGCCAGGGAGAGGAGGACAGGCAGGTGGGAGGCTCTGCAGATTGCAGGGAAAGTTCATCATTACAAATGTCATAAAATTTATTTTATTACAGACAAATAGGTTTTTTTTTTTTTATTTTTCATGCTGACAAGTTTTCTTCAGCGTGGCACTTAGCGATATACGTGACTAAAGTCAGTAGATCACATGCTTAGACAAGATATGAAAAAGACTCACCATTCCTTAATTAGTGAGTAGGTTGTTTTTTCTTTGAGACAAAGCTCTGGAAAGGAAAACTCTCATTCCTGATGGCCCTAAATCAGCCTATTTGTTCCTTTATGTCTGTCCGCAGCCTCTTCCCCTCTGGATTTCGGCGCCTGCCCTCCAGGCTCCAGCCCACCAACTCTGCATTAGACACCGCTGGTCCGAAGCCCTGAGGGCCCAGGACACCCTCTGTTCTGCCTGTCCTCTCTCCTGGAGTTTGTCGACCTAAATAACAAACAGAGAAAGGGCCTCCAAATGAGAATAGCTTTTATTCGGGAATGGGCATTGCAGTGGGAACCCTAGTGCCATGGTGACCTGCACGAACTCGGAGGGGCCAAGGATGACAAAGTATTTGAAGGGAGATGAGGAGGACCACATGATTGTTTTGAGATGATTTATTACTCTTGGCTACAAGGATCAATAACAAGGGTGGCCCCAGTCCAAGCTGCACAAGCAGTTGCTGGCAGACGACCTCAGAAATGTTTTTGTGTAAGCTTGTGGTGGCCTTTGTGCACGGCTGTGGTTTCTTGCAGTCTTTTGTGGCAGTTCTTGTTGTCAGGCATTCATGTGTGAGACCCTCCCTCCACGGCCAGCCCTGGCTCCATTTCTTCAGGGTTTTGACATAAGCATGTCTAGCTTGATTCTGACAAATGTCACAACTGGACACATCTCCCTCAGTGACCTCACAGTCCTCCTATGAAAACAAACTGCCTAGAATTGATCAGATCATTTAATTCACATAAGCTCTATGTGGGTGACTAACAGGAATAGAGAAATATTGCTCAGAGACACTGTATTTTATTAACAGTTGGGACTGCAAACCAAAGGATTAAAACCTACTCATGGTCTTCACTTTGGGCTGCAGGTGGGTCCAGCAGCCTGAAGCCTTGCACTGCAAACTGTGGCAGTAACAGATGCAGACGCCTTTATGGCATCTCTAAACACAGTCATCAATTGGCACGTTGCTTCAGAACACCAAAAAAACAAAAAGTAAGTTAAAACCAGAACTCCAAGAAGTAAAGACAGCCCTGACATCAACCTCAGCAGAGAGAAAACAAAATGCCATTTTCAGGACCAGGGAATGCAGTCACCAGCAGTGAATGTCAGCATCTACTCACATCAAACCTGCTTCTCAAAGCCTGGACCCTCAGGGACAATGCCCTGGGATTAAAAATAAATAGAAAGAAAAAACACCTCTAACTCCAAACTATGGCAAGGAAACCTGCCTTATTCAAACCTTTGCATCAAGGTTCTGGAAAATAATTTCCTCCGGGGTTTCTAGCCCCAGTGTGGAATTCAGGTGCATTTACAGAGGCAAATGATAGAAGAAGTTTAATAGAGAATTTTTCCTAAAGTGGCTCTGAACTTATTTCACCTAAATATACAGGACAGTGGCAAAAATCAATCTACTGTTAAGCAAACTTGACTTAAATCTGAGCTCAAATAAATTCCACAAATAAACTTTCAGGAAAAACGAAGTAACCATCCCAAATCACGAGACGCAAAAGGAGAAAGGTTCAGTGCAGCACATCGGCAGAATCCGAGCCGTGGCGGTTCCAGCCACGGAAGCCCTCAGCGACTGTGAAGAGCCTGGGGCTGAAGGATTTTAAATAACGAAAGAACAGACTGCAGATGGACCAAGAGCAACTGTCTAAAAATGTGCAAAGTTGGAAGTGAACCAAATTCAAAGTCTAGGAAAGAAAAGCATAACATTTAAATTTCAAAGCCTAATGTATTAAAAATTAGATTAGACAGAGTTGAGTAAAAACATAGTGAACCCCCAAAATGGATCCAATAAAACTTCAGAGAGAGATGGGCATGAAAGAGAGATTAGGATACACCTCGGATTACATGAGAAGGTCAAATGTTTTTGAATAGATATGAAATATTTTTCATTAATCTTATTTCTAGGAACATTATCTTTCTAATCTCTATTTTTATATATATATTTGCCATTAAAAATTGGTCTTCTCATTGTTTTTTCTATCTGGTTGCAGTTCACATATTTGCATCTGGTTGCAGTTCACACGTTGACTGCTGAACAACATGGATTTGACCTGTGCAGATGCACTCATACAGAGCGTTTTTTCAGTGGAAGTTGCATTGAGGGAGCCTGCCCCTGCTGCACCCCGGTCCACCTCCTCTGCCTCCTCCACCTCTGCCACCAGGGACAGCAGGACCAACTCTTCCTCCTCTTCCTACTGCTCAGCCAACTCAACCTGCACACAAGGATGAAGACCTGTATGACGGTCAATTTCTGCTTAGTGAATGGTGTACTTTCCCTTCCTTGTGATTTCCTAATAGCATTTTACTTTCTCTATCTTACTTTATTTTAAGAATACAGTCTATGACACATGACAGGCACAGTATGCATTAATCAACTGTTTATGTTATTAGTAAGGCTTCCAGTCCACAGCAGGCTATTAGCAGTTATGTTCTGGAGAATCAAAGTTATATGCAGAGTTTTCACTGCTCAGGGATCAGTGCCCTTAAATTCCATATTGTTAACGGGTCAACTGAATATATACATATTTACCAGCCAGCCAATTGATTCTATTCTTTCTCAATTGATTCTTCTAAGTTTTCTTATAGAAAACCATATCATACTCAATAGTAATAATTTTGCCTCCTCCTTAATTAGACCTTATTTCTTTCTGTGTTCTAACTGCAACAAAACCTCTAGACCAATGTTAGATGAGGTTGACAGAATGGTAATCCGTGCGGTGTCAGTTTTTAATGGGAACTCCTCTATCCCCCAGGCCATCCTCCTCTGCTCCCTCCCCCATCCCCTAGGAGAGACTAGAACACCTGAAGCCAGCAGTTCCTGGTCCATCATCTCCAAGCAGACTTTCAACTTTCCAGTGTGTGAGACTCACAGCCTCTCTTCTCTGGTGGTTCTGACTTTGTGTATCATCTTTATTGCTTGGCAAACTTAAATAATATTCTCTAAATTTTTGTTCATGAATTTTAGATTTATGTATAAAAATTCTACCTGACAAATGGCAAAATTGGCACGCGAACACATTTCATCACGTTTTGTTTTCTCCTTTATACCATCACCCATTTGTCTGTATTTTCCGGCTCTGCTTTGTAGCGAGTGTGTTCAGCTATCGGCCGCAATCACACAGGTGCTCAGCTGCCGTCTGTGTGCGAGTGAATCGGCCTCAGGCCCCTGCGTGATTTCTCAATCTCTCGCCATCTTAGCTCTCCTGATTTGCTGGTTACTTTGTTAAATGATGATTTTTCAAGAGGCTTTCTTGGTTGCTTCGTGTAATTCTTGAGGTTTGAGACTGTCTTCTCTGCTTTTATTTCTTAAATGACAAATCAGTCAGGTGCAAACCTACTGACTCACGTTTCTTTTTCTAAAAGCCTGGAGGACAAAGCTCAACTGTTACTCTTCCTTTATAGAAAAGTTCGGTACAAGTGCAATTATCCCTTTGGTACAGGAATGACTGGGATGCTGGGATTTTGTCTGCCTGGTTCCCAGAAGGGCCCTTTATCTTGAAGTCTAAGTTCATTACTTTTTCTGATACGGTTATCTGGCTATGTTCTTCCAGAACATCGATTAAGTGTACACTGGATTGTCTTTCTCCAGATCTATCATTTTCTAATTACCTTGATTTTTTCATCATTTCCCTTTTTGACTGTTTGGTTTTCTCAGATCTCACCTCCACATCTCTGATTGCAGAACTTTTCCTTAAGGACCAATTTTGAAGAACCACACCAAGCAATCATAGCGTGATCTTTCTTCTAATGTAAATTTGTACCTGTCTGAAGTTTTTAAATCACTTTCCTTTGATTTTTGTTTTGTTGCTTTCTAGTTATTGTTTCCTGTGGTAGAGGCGTGCGGCACAGGCTCTGCTGTTTTCTCAGAAGGGGGCAGGTGTGGAGATTTGCGGGTGGCTTCCATGCAGTTCAGATGAGTCGGCCGGGAGGTCCAGCAGCAGCCCGTACGTGCTTTCTGCAGGTGGCTGCGTCGTCCACAGGGAGGGCTCATGTTATGCTTGCTTTCTGGTTATGGTTTTGCTTTATTGAACTCTGCTGCACCAATGTTGTTAAGCTCCAGTGTTTCCCAGAGGCCGCTCTCTGCCCCACCCCTCCTCTGGAGTGCTCCATGGGGACACAGGGGCAGTGAGGTTTTCCCTCTGGGTCCCACTCACCTGAAACTCAGGCAACAGAACCACATGGTTGGGGACACTTTTACAGCCAGAGAAGCTTCTAATTCTCTCTGTTCTGAAGAAAACACCAGCACTGGCCTTTCACTCTGTGAGTGCATTCGATGTTTCTTTCTGCTCTTGGCATCTTCCTTTGGTTTGGTCTAAACTTCGTGGCATTTGTCAGCTGTTCTTTGAGTTAGAATATACATGGACTAGTCGATGTCTTGGAATTCCCCTAAATGGTGGTTTTGCTACATTTGTTCCTGCGTCGTTAAGGGACAATGGGGAGGAAGGTAGCAGAGACTTCACCCCCTGCCGCGTTCTCAGCCAAATCTCTGGCTCCCACCCCCAGCAGGCTATTTGGCTTCTGGCCTAGATAGCCAATGTGTCTTCTGCAGGATTTTAAACAAGCGTTGATGTGGTTTGACTGTGTCCTCACCAAAATATCGTCTTTAATTGTAGTTCCCGTAATCCTAACGCGTTGTTGGAGGGACATGGTGGGAGGTGACTGAATCATGGAGGTGGTTACCTCCATGCCATTCTCATGATAGTGAGTGAGTTCTCATAGGATCTCATGGTTTTATAAGGGGCCTTTTCCCCTTAGCTCTGCACTTCTCTCTCCTGCCGCCATGTGAAGAAGGACCTGTTTGCTTCCCCTTCTGCCATGATTATAAGTTTGCTGAGGCCTCCCAGCCCTGTGGAACCATAAGCCAATGACATCTCTTTCCTTTATGAATTACTCAGTCTTGGGTATGTCTTTATTAGCTGCATAAGAACAGACTAATATAGGCATTTATAAAGGACATTACGTATTTGTATAAAGTGATTTTTCCGGAGTCTTTTAACAATGCTGCTCACACTCCCTGTTTGAGACGGCATGTTCTGCAGCGTACAGAGCCCACATCCCAGGTAGGATGCTGGCCTCTCTGTCTACCCTCCTGGTGATACCTTCCTACTCCACATTCCCTCACTTCTAATCCATTCACTTCCATGTTCCCCAACTCTTGGGAAATCCCCGCCCACAGTGGTGAAGTGGGACTAAGGGGTCTTTCTGCTCAGTGAGGTAACGCAGGGCCCAGGCTCAAGGTTTCTGGAATTACTGTGCTCTGTTTACAAGACATCCCTTTCCAGGGTGTAATTATTTAGCAAATTCCACACCTTAAAGCAATGGTTATTATCATTGAAGCAAGCTTTTACAAGGTTTACAACAGAATTGCTCCAGGATGAGTGTAAGATATGCTTGTTTGTCATTTGAAATTTTTTTGCCAACATTTCAGGCTCTACCTAGAAATATGAGCATTTGATGCTTTAAAAATCCCGTGCGTAATTTAAACTTTTATTCACAGTGTATATTAAACATATATTAAGGTTTGTTTTAAACTTGTACTGTGTTTTCTAATCTCAGAAATTAAAAGATGAAATTCATGGTTTTTAAGTAAGTTATTGACAGAGGGCATCAATTTGCCATGAAATCTGCCATGTCACGGCTCATTCAGGGAAAGGCAGCCGTGGAGAGTAAAGGAGAGTGGCAGAAATCCTGGGCTTGCAACTCACTTTCTGGAAACGGTCTCCAAGATAAATTCCGTTAAATGCGTTCTTTAAAGACAGGGTTTCACAGCCTGCCACTTCTCTATGGTTTTGCTTCTTTTTTTCATTCCTAACCCTGGCTCACTCTTATCCACCAGAGAAGTGACTGCAGGAGAGTCCAGATCTCCTGTGGCTGCCAAAACCTGTGTCCACAGAAAGCTCTCCCAAATGAGTGGCAGTCCCAGTGGGGAGGAGGCCCACATGTGATGGACAGCACAGCTTCCTCCTGGGCTTTCAGGAGTCCTCTGCATGTGGGGGTGTGAGTGCAGGTTCCCAGGTGGTCTCTGCATGTGGAGGTGCTGAGTGCAGGTTCCCAGGTGGTTCTGTGTGTGGAGGTGCTGAGGGCAGGTTCCCGGGTGGTCTCTGCGTGTGGAGGTGCTGAGGGCAGGTTCCCAGGTGGTCTCTGCATGTGGAGGTGCTGAGGGCAGGTTCCCGGGTGGTGTCTGCGTGTGGAGGTGCTGAGTGCAGGTTCCCGGGTGGTGTCTGCGTGTGGAGGTGCTGAGTGCTGGTTCCCGGGTGGTGTCTGCGTGTGGAGGTGCTGAGGGCAGGTTCCCGGGTGGTGTCTGCGTGTGGAGGTGCTGAGTGCAGGCTCCCGGGTGGTCTCTGCGTGTGGAGGTGCTGAGGGCAGGTTCCCAGGTGGTTCTGTGTGTGGAGGTGCTGAGTGCAGGTTCCCAGGTGGTTGTGTGTGTGGAGGTGCTGAGGGCAGGTTCCCGGGTGGTGTCTGCGTGTGGAGGTGCTGAGTGCAGGCTCCCGGGTGGTGCTTGCTGAGGTAGGTAGAGA